>DWAO01003877.1:0-13513 GCA_018230605.1 Heliconius congener
GCTTTGGAGTAATCAATAAAGCACATGAGCGTTGGCCTATTAAACTCACCAAGTTCTTAATGATTTGCCTCATTTTTACCATTTACTCTCTTGTACTCTGGCTTTTGAAATAAAATAAATAGCTTACTCGCCTGGTATTCTTGTAGATGATACATCCATTGAAAAATCTGGGAACCTATTTGCAAAGTTCCTTCAGAAGTCCTTACGACGGTAGTTTCGAAAAGAGATACCCATGATAAACCTTGGTTGCCAGAGGCCAAATAAGCTATTTAGCAATATTATGAACAAAAGATGCTTATACGTTACAAAAGTGTTGCAATCAATATTTAATTAAGTAATGGATTAGATTTTAGTTATAAGTGCTTTTGAGCTGTAATGATTTGTTCGCGTGACTTTATTTCAAGCAATTATTATACATATACAATTAATAATGTTTATTCTTTATTTTATAATAAAAATATTTTATTTAACCTTACTAAATTTTATTTACTAGTTTCTTTTAAACCACGTGGTTTTATTTTTTTGTTCTCAAAAATAATTTTCCGAATAAAGATCAAACTCACAAAAATCCTGAAGTCCTGTTGACCTGAATGGTTTCTTTTAATAAAAAAATCTATTTACAAAGCAATGATATAACATTTTTTTTATAATGTTTTTTTTATAAAAAGACGAAAACGAACGGGTCATCTGGTGGTAAATGATCAGCGCCGCTCACGACCCATTGTAACACCAAAGAAACTACATGCACATTGAAAACCTTTAAAGTGGAGATAGATAAATACCTACGTCGTATCGACCTGGAAATACTGCCGCAGGTAGGCCATTCCGCATGTGGCGCGTGGGATGAAGGCATATATAGCTATAAGAATGGAGCCATATATTACGTTTTATATTGTATAAAACATGATTAAATCATATAAATTTAACATAAAATGCGTGCTACATTCTAATCACATAATAATCAAAGATGTTAATTCATTCGTACTCTTTCACTCAGATTCATTTCGCTCCTTTCCAGTTCGTTGAAGTGTATATTTAATGGCATTTTCCACTGCAATATTTCTGTCTAATAAATTAATAAATCATGTCATGGTAGAAATGTGGAATGTATTATAATTATGGGGACGTAGTGGCGCAGTGTGACAGAGTCTCACTTTTACACGATGGTTGTAAGTTCGATCGACATTCGCGGGGATCTTCATCTCTATTTTCATTTCCTCGCTCTGGTAATAAACCAATACGTGAAGTTCAGTTCCACCACTTTACAGTGCCGCTAAAATCAGGCAAAGTAGAGAATGGAGTGTTCTAATACTAAGTTGTTTATCCTGCTCTAGACGGAATACAGTTTGCAACAAAAATTATAGATATGATTATCATTATTATTCAGCAATTTCCTATTCATAATAATTGTACGTTTTCAGAAACTTCCTTTCAATACCAATGTGAGTGCTATCAAACAAAAACAATAGATCATTGCTCATCAAAGACATTTGGCAAGAAAAGCATGGAAGAGACGTAGTAGTATCACCAGTTTATGCATGATAAAAAGTAAAGATATCTTCTGTGTTACGACAATCAGTTCTCAATTTTGCCCCATATCTCAGATATTACATGTAGAATAATAGAACTCATAAAAGATATCGAACCTAAAACTCCCACATATGTGGACACTGTACCACAGTACCAAGTATTCTTGTATATATTTTTGTCCTCACATACTGAACTCTGTCGAATATTTCATGATGGCTGCGTTGCTTTTTCTGCAATCCTATCCCTGGTACATTACTCGGCAACGTGAATTTATTATTTACAACGACTCTTTTATATAAGAAAATAAGCCAACGTTTCAGCAAGGCTTACAGCAGTCTTAAATATAAAATGTATTAACTTAGCTACAGCCATATTATTATGTTATTTATTTCACTTCTTTTACCAGTGAATATTTTTTTTTAATATATTTATCTTCAAAATGTGTACGAAATATTTAAAAGGGCCACAGGCTATGAAGATTTATAAGGTCAGTCATGGCGCAGGGGCACTAACGTGTGACTGTGAACGCGACAGGTTGTGGGTTCGATTTCCACTCGAGAAAATGAAATATTTCATATTATTGTTTCTTTGCTGTGCTGTGCAGTCGGGTGTTGAGTTCCGCCACTCAACACGCAATGCCTCCAGAAATCGGCGAAAAGTGGGAAATGGAGTGTCTTAACACTAGGTTCTCTATCTACCCTGCTATGTGCGTGATACAGCGTGAAGCTGATTTATTTAATAAAATATATTATATATTTTTCAACAAAAATTTTAATTAAAAATTTCACATGAATATCACAACTATTGTAGTAAGGTTTCTACAGCGACAGTGATTAACGTTTCGTTAGAAGTTTTGCCTTTGAATCCCTAATTACCATGTCACACATGTCTAACTAAAAGGCATTTACATATATAGTTGAAATCAAGTTAAATTCTAATTAAAATATCCGTATGGGATTGAGATTAATATGGCAGATTATTATTCATTCCATATTATGTTTGAAAGGAAATTTGCAAGTTTTAATTGAAGATTTGATTATTTACAAAGTATGGTAACTTTTTGTCATTTTTAAAGTGTTATTCCACAATTAGAAAACAAAAATACTTATTTAGAAAATGTATATAATTTGAACGTAGCGGGATTAGAACCCGCGCTTTTTGGAAACCGCTTTAACCACTAAGCCATACATTCTTGATAACTTCTTTCAGTTTCACATTGTATCCGCATAGTAGACCTACCTTTTGTTAAGACTCCATCCCCCATTTTCGCCCTGAATTCATTGCCATTTGGCTGGTGGAACTCAACGCTATACTTTTATTTAAATATCCAAGCAAAGGGATCGAGCACACTATCAACACGCTTACAGTCAGACCCAGTCCTTATACACCATGATGACCTCAGGTGACTTTAAGAATAAAAAAAATCATTACATTGGAATCATTCCTTTTTTTTCAGCTTAATCCTCTATCCCGCATATAGCAAAGTAAGTAGAAGGAACCTTGTGTTAAGACGAGGGCAACATTTTTAAACTGCGTGTTAAGTGGCGGAAGTCAACGCTACGCTTTGTCTTATTACCAGACAGAGAAAATAAAAATAGCTCATCCCTCCGTTGATATCGAACTCATAGCCATCGCGTTTATAGTCACAACGATGTGCCACGACGGTCTATTTTAAAATTATTAAGAACCAAATCTTTTATCCCTTAATCTTTCCAAATAACTTATATATAAACATAAATGAACTTTATATTTAAAACTTGCTACTAAAATAACAAGCCTCCATTCCAAACCAAAACGGTTTCCTCCTAATGACTGTCCCACATACTAAGTGTATAGAGTAACGGGAAGCAGAGTAAACTTTACTGATTCAACACATTCAAGTAACGATGTAGAACCGAACTCTAACCGTGTATATAGGTAGCGTATTCTGAAACTTGGTAAATAGGTACCTGCTGTAAGTATGGGCAGTAGGCCAAATTAGCTATGGTTAGATGAATTTATGCTTAAACTTAACATATATATATGTACGTTATATTAAATAGGCACAAAGTGTGACTGTAAACCGACGTTTATATTTCCATTTTTTCGCTCTGGTGTCGAGGCAAAGCGCGGCGTTGAGTTCAGCCACTTAACGCAATGCTTCCGGAATTCGGCAGAAAGTGGGGAACGGAGTGTCTTTCACTACGTTCCCTCTGCCTACCCTGCAGTGTGCGGGATACAGCGTGAAGCCGATTTATTTTTATTTATTATTAAATATAAATTAATATAAAAAAATCAGCTTCCCGCACACAGCAGGTTAGACACAGGGAACCTAGTGTTAAGACACTCCGTTCCCCAATTTCCGCGAGCTCTGGAAGCGGAACTCAACGTCGCGCCTTCCTTCGACACCAGAGCGAAGAAATAAAAATATAATTGTAAATAAATTTTCTCAATTTTCATTTTCTCGTCCGAGGCTGTTCCACTGCACCACGACAGCCCCATTCAATTACATTGTATGTATGTATTCGTATTTCGTCTGCATAGAAAACCCAATTTTACAATTCCCTCTGTACTTTCCAAAACAAACTAGTCGTCGGTTGTTCTACATACAGTACGTTCGAGCTAATTTCGTATCGTATATAGGAACTTGGTAACTATTGTGGACGTAAAGGCTCATAGGGGATCTAAATAGTTCAAATTTCGATTTATTTGACACTAGTATACCCTCACGACTTCGCCCATATAGACTATACGTTTATGGAAATTTTATTATTTCCTGTTTTGAACCAACTTATGTTTATTAGGTTTTTTTTAAAGCTTAAAATGTAGTGAAATATTAGTTCTAATGATATTTTCATTTCATTTTCATTTCATTCGTTATTGTTGGATTGCTCTAATAATAATTGGATAAAACTACTTTAACCAAATTATCTCTAATAACATCTGAAATATCAGAAATAGTAAAAGTATAGAGGCTAGTCTAGGCGCAGGGGCACAGGCGTGCGACTGTAAACGCCACTGCTAGTGGAATCGTCTCTCACTTGAAATTAAATGTTTAATATTTTCACGCCTCGCCTCCAGAATTCCGCGTATAGTGGGGAACGGTAGTGTCTTAATGGGAACAGAGTGTCTCCAACACTAGGTTCAAAGGTTCCCACTGTCTACCCTGCTACGTATAGGATACAGCGTGAAGCTAAAAAAAGTGTATAAATATATTACAGTTATTGGGTTTCGTAAATTGCGCGGAAAGCAGTATACGGAGTGCCTTTATATTATGTTCCCTCTGCGTACTCTGCTATCTGCAGGATACAGCGTGAAGCTTTACAAATAATCTAATGTCAATTTCAATAGAAAAACGACTAATAAAACTTCTTTCCACTCGTCGTTATCCTCGCGGGACCACATTTTGACATTTTGCCAAGAGCCAGGCAATAATTCTTTCTGGCGACGAGGGGACGTGTCCTGTGTGCATAAGACTTTTATTTCTTTATTCGCCTATTGGTATACTTCACTTTTAAGAAAATAATTTTATTATATACGTTTAAAATTACTTATAAATCGATTAAAAATACAACATTTTATTTGTTATGCTTTATTACACACAATAATTGTGGGTATATCTTGTCCAGCGAGAGTAGTAGGAAAGAAAAATATTTTTTAAACACGTATAAGATTTGAACCTATCCAAGAACTCTGAAACTGTCCGAGCGCTCTGACCACAAAGCCATAGGTTCTCATCAATCTACGTCGAAATTCTTTATAGGCTTGTTATTATACAACTGGCTAATAACATAAATAATTAGCCGGATGAGAACGTTTGGCATAGTAGTCAGAGAGGTTGGTTTCCCGGAGGCGCGGATTCTTATACCGCTACGTTCTATTTTTATACATTTTCTAAAAAGTAAGTAAAAACTTTTTAAAATAAATATAAAAATTTGAATGTTGCGGGATTTTCAAAAGGAATTTTTTCCCATATTTCGCATTTGTTTACGTAGAGTATACGCCGTAAACTCTTGTTTCTTCCCATTCCCGTAGGAATTTCAGGAAATCTTGTCCTAATGCTTCATTCTCCCAAGGAACCTACATACCAAATGTCAACGTTCTCCGGCGTGCAATTTATGTGTATGTCAGTCACAGTAACGAAACAGTTTTATATATTATATATACATGTACTTATAGATAAAAGATATATACGGAAATTTCGTAAAAAGTATGGAGTGAACAAATCTTACTATTTTTTGTGTAACTCATAAATTATTTTATTAATTTAAATATTATTACAAATTATAATGTGTCAGAGTCGAGTATAGAGGCCAGTCGTGGCGAAGTGGCACAAAGTGTGACTCTAAAACCGACTGGTTGTGGGTTCTATCCCCACTCGATGAGATGAAATATTTACTTAAATTTATATTCCCATTTTCTTCGGTCTGGTGCCGAGGCAAAGCGCGGCGCTGAGTTCCGCCACTCACCACCAATGCCTAGAAAATTCGGCAGAAAGTGGGGAACGGAGTGTCTTAACACTAGGTTCCCTCTGCCTACCCTGCTGTGTGCGGGATATAGAGTGAAGCTAATTTATTTATTTTATAATGTGTCATATATTATATACATTGTAACTATAAATGCTTTCGTACCTGGAACCTAAATTTCGTAGAAACTAAGAAATTAACCTATTATCGTAAATCATAAGTATTAATGAAAAAATGTTAAAGTGTTATACCATACTTAGTAAATATAAATATGGCTCAGTGGCGTGGGTTCCAATTCCGCTACGTTCATATTTTTATACGCTTTCTAAATAAGTAAAAAAATATTCGTTTCTCTACCTATGCTATCTATACCTTAATATTATAAAGTTGTAATTTATTAAGTTTAACGCTCTAATCTCAGAAACTACTGGTTCATTTAACTACAGGACAAACTCCATGGGTAAAAACTTGTAAAACATATAATAAAAAAAGAGCATCCTATAGCATATAATATCCGCTCAATATGTAACCTTTTCTCACAATAAAACAAGTTAGAAAATGGCTCTGATGTACTGGAATATAGCATTTAATGAAGCTTGAAACCTACACGTGGAAGAAATATAGAAGAATATTTTTTTTATTGTAAGTTAAGTATTATTATTTTTTTATATTATTACCCAACAAGGCAAGGCGAACGCGTCGATAGCGGATGAATATAAATACGACGGCTGTGGATTCGATTCTCACTCGGCTAAATGATTATTTAAATTTAACATTTTCATTTCCTTGCTTTGGTAAATCGTGACCACAATTCTGCGGAAAGTGAGGACTGGAAGTGTCTTAATGTGGAACGGAGTGTCTTAACGCTAAGTTTCCAGGTGAAGCTATAAAAAACGTATTGTATTCTCATACAATTTCTCAAAAAATTATTATATTTGTACTAAATAGTACAACTTTTATTATATTGTCAGAAATCGGAAGCGGTTATAGTTTTTAAAATACACGATAAATACTCACATCATCTATATGTTTTTAAACTATTTGGAAAGGGATACCACGTAATTGCAATAGGTGATATGTCTCACCTACTAACAATACTTCACACTAGTTTCCTACCAATAGGGACCGTCACTTACACGCAACTGTCCCCCAATTGACACAATTCCACTGCTTTTATAATTATTTTTACCTAAATCTATCCTCTTATACACGAGTACGCTAACAATATATATATTTTTAATATCTACAGACAGAGACTTTAAATTTTACACCAGCAGTATTTTTTTAATACAGAAACTGCATTCAAACTAAAACCATATCAAAGCAAATATAAATTTTTGTAAATTTATATTTGCCTTGATATGGTTTTGGTTCAAAGTAAATATGGATAAGTGAAACCAAACTCGACAACTTTGGTGGGAACTAACTAAAACTAACACTTGGCTTGTATTGGTAGCATCTGTTTATTGCGGTTTTCATTTAAGTAAATCTGCTGTTGTTTCAAGTATTTTAAAGTATTAAGCTAGTGAATGTTGTAAAACGATTTACATATATTTTTTTTAACTTCAAATCTACTCGCTATGTGTATTCTACCGACAGCAGTGTAGGTAGAAGGAACATAATATTAAGAACGGAGTCCTCCATTTTACACATAATTTATATTAAGTGGAGGAAGTCTACACCGCCTTTAGTGTTGTTGCCATAGCAAGAAAATTAAATGAATTATATCCTCCTAATGTTAAACGAACCTGCAACCGTTGTGTTTACAGTCAGACGCCGTACCGCTACTTAATGATGAGCTGAAGACGATAATTTATTTATGTATCTAGAAATTAAAAAAATTACACCTAAACATACATTTTTTTTTCCAAGAAAAAGAACACTATCAATATTTGAAGATTTATAATTTTTAATCAAAGAAGAACTGAAAATGGCAGGTAATTTTAATCCAAACCGCAAATTTAAGTGGATTACAGACAAGGGCTCTCCTAACAAAAGATGTCCCAGGATGCGATAGCTTGACACCTCGATAGCTTGACATCTTACTTAGTAACAAATCCTATTTTAATTTGAGGAAAAAATTGGACGTGGTCTAGTCGACGCCCCGATATATGTATTAAAAAACGGATTTAATGTGAGTCGGACTCGCATACCGAGGGCTCTGTAGCAATTTCACAACTGTATGGCAACGGGAAGTACAATACATTCATTTATTATTAAATAATCTACAACTTCTATAAAGAGAGTAACTAACAAAAACATCTTCTCAGAGACTCTTCGAATCATATTACACAAATAAAATGAAAAGTAGCAAAAAGCAAATTCAAATTAAAATATCGCTGACAATAGCTATTACATTATATCAATACATAGATGTAAAAGTAAATAATAATCGTCAAAATCCTTTGTGAGGCTTTAAAGGGCCTGGTCAATACTTCTTGTTTCCAAGGACACTTCAGCCAGCGATACTCAAACTTCGCGGAACCGCTATTGAGTGTTTGAATGAAAGGGAATATTAAAATTTAATGATCTATTCATTCAATTTTTAATTATAGAGTTTTATATATATTATACGCATTTTATATGCTGGTAAACTAATATTTACAATGATAAATTTATCATTATATCCATACACATATACTACTAATACAAGTTTATCTTTTATATAAAACCTATATTGTATATTGAGGATAGGTTAGTAAAATTTTGCAATAAAATATGAATATGTATTGTATTATATGTATAATAGTAATATTGTAGTACGGCTCTGTAGTTTTACTCAATAAGTAAAACTTTGCCTTGCTGCCATATATTTTGCCGCTACACCCGCCACGCGCTACTCGCGTTTGTTATACTTTTTGTTCGGTTCAACGGTTGAGACATTAACCTATAGTGACACAAAGATCAAAATTTGTTTTTTAATAAATAAAAAAAAGCTAGAAAAAGCTAGAAAGCTGTAAATATCTTGCAATAATTTAAATTAAGAATCCATTTGTCATTGTTCTATTTGTATATTTAAAATTAATATATAAAAAAAATTGCAACCAATATTTAAGGATGTGTATTATTTAAGACAAAATTAAAGAAATTTCTTTATTCTAACAATTATCTATTACATAGGAAACAGAGTTTTCCTCAATAAAAAGAATCAGCATTAAATCATTCTTGGCACCATATCTACTTTTTGTAATGAACTGAAACTTCTAAAATTTAAATTTTGCGTCATTATTAGCAACAAGTGACATAATTATGTACAAAGCAGCTATAATCAATCTCAATATTTATTCCTCCATTAAAACTGTTATATGTTAAACCAAAAGTTTGATTAAAAACAAATCCCCTTGGACGTGTCCCAGTTGTTTTCTTTTTCTCAAATCTCTCTCTTAAACTTTCAAACAATTTCGGAATATTGCGATTTCAACTGGATTAAGTATATACTATAGAAAAGTTAAGATAATTATTGTATTATTCATATTTTAGCCGAAATACCGCGAGAAATTTGTAAGAACATTTTTTGGCTTCTAATTACATTGTATGAGTGCCAGAACTCAAGAATGCGACAACTATGTCTAACTATCAACGTGACGATTGTGGGTTCAAATCCCAATCTAGAAAATGAATTATTTTAATTTGCTCGCTCTACTAACAAGACAAAGCAGTGTTCTGTTCCGCAACTCATGACACAATGCCTCCAATTCAGAGTGTCTTAAAACTAGGTTTTCTACCTTTCAAGCTATAATTTTATAGGGCATAAATATAAAATAAACAAACAAAATCGTCACACAATTAGATACTCTAAAAATAATACAAAATATATTCCAACAGACACAGTCCACTGAGCTCAACTGACAAGCGACTGCAATTCCATATTTAGTCGCCCCACTTTCGTTTTATTTTTAAACTAAATAATTCTTTGTCCTCCCAAGTGTAAACTTCCTGCTGTAAATATTTGGAGCGCTCGGTCGCTGAAACATTGTTAATAAGTAAATAAGCTCTGCAGTATTTGCTTTTGCGAAAATGCTTAAAGATAATTTTGTGTTTTTTTATTTCAAGTCGTATCTCGCGCTTAGCAGGGTACGTAGAGGGAACCTAATGTTAATACACTCCGTTTCTCATTAAGACAGTCCCATTCCCCACTTTTTCCCAATTCTCAAAGCATTGCGGAACTAAACATCGCGCTTTGTCTTGTTACCAGAAAGAGGAATTAAAAATAAATATTTCACTTCGACGAGTGGGAGTACACTAATATCGTAGTTAAAAACAATATAAATAATAAATAATATAATCAGCACTGAATATTGACTTATGAATCAATGTGAGATAGCAATATAAATGAAAATACGTCGTTAATATCAACCGTAAAACAAGACTTTAATATAGAGAAATGATTATATTTATATTTTTTTATACTTTTCCACGGTGTAATGATGTCCCAGATTCGAAATAAAAGCGTAGAACGGAGTGTTATGATAGTGAATTCTCTCTTTACTTGTTTTAAGCAACCTCTCCCGTACTATCCAAAAACTCCCGTACTTCTTAACTGTCATAACCAAAAGTTAAAAGTATCATAATAATATATAACTAATTCAATACAAAAAACTTCTCATCCAAAAGTAGTATAAAGCGTCGTAGGCATAAAATAAAAACACGCAAATACCGAAGAAACTATTTATGATCGATCCTCGCTGTATGAATATTGAAATGAATTCACAATTTGGTGGGTCGATTTGGTAACCACAATTTGGTATCTACTTTCATATTCATTGATAGTAAACCGGATGTTTGTTGAAATATTGAAATCTTGGATAAGCGTGAAAATTTTCAATATTTAAATTTTATATAGAATTTACGATTTCAGCAGGGGTTTTTGTCGACTGTCAGTATTTTATCGACTAAAATGCCATAAATAATATATGTATTTATTTATTAAAATGTAGCAGTAAAAACTGCACCCATTTTGGGTTAAGCTTAGATTAGCCTACCGAAACGGTCAGACAAACAGTCAAAAAATATTACGTATATATTCAATGAACAGAGTGCGTAACTTATATAATATATGAACAGAGTGTCATTCAATCAGTACCATTTTTAGGTTTCCGTGCCTAAATAAGAAAACTCGCTTATAGGATCGCATTGTCGTCTGTCTGTCTGTCTGTCGAGGCATTTTCTCGAGATTGCGTGAAAGTACCAAAAGATTTATGAAATTAATATAAAATATTTAGAGTACGGTCTTAACACAAAATAAATCAAGCATCTAAGTCAAAGTAATCAAAAGATATTACGAGCATTTATGCATAATTTTTGCTGCATATATATAAAATTCGCCGCGTAATTAAAACCTGCAAGGCACATTCCGTACCTTACAGTTGTGAAAATTGGCAGGGAACGAGAAGTAAAGAAAAAAAATCCGAAAAGGGAAAATTTATAAGTAAAATTTATGGAAAAAATAATAACAAACTTATAAATGACATTTCAGTTTCACACTGTATCTCGCTTGTACCAGGGAGACTCTGGAAGTCTAGTGTTAGCACACTCCGTCCCCAATAAGACACGCCTGTTCTCCACTCTCGCTACCAAAGCGAGGAAATAAAAATATTAAATATTTTATTACCCTGACCAGTAATCAAACCCACAACCGTCGCGTTTACAGTTGCACGCTTGTGCCCCTGCGTTACGAAACCCTCTAAGTAAATAAACTTCAAAATTTAACCAATGCAGTTAACAAGTACCCTCACTTCCACAGAAATCCAGGAAGTGCTTTATTATTTACCTTCCTATACTACTAGATTTCAAACTCTACTGCGGTAATTCTAACGTTATTATTTCCTTAAATATTAAATGTTTATTGAACTTGACTTTAAAAAAAAAGAAAAATCAGCTTCACGCTGTATCCCGCATACAGCAGGGTAGGCAGAGGAAACCTAGAGTTAAGACACTCCGTTCCCCACTTGAGGTTGAAAGTGAATAATCAATTAAGGATTTACATCTTGCACAGAGGAATATTAATATTATAAGATATTTCAGTACATACATAAGTATCTGGTGGAGGCAAATTAATATATTTTGGTTTAAAATATAAAGGAAAAATAAGAGATGACATTATTTCTTATATTTAAATTTTAGCTAATTTTATACTGTTGTAAAATTAAAATCTGCAAAAAAATTAAATAACGACCAGAACTTTTCTATACGGCTTAAAACAAATAAAACTAAAAAAATATTATAAACATATACAACAAACGCCTTGCCTTGAAAGAACTCCGAAAGCGTTACGAAGTGAAATGCCTAGTCGATACTGTAATCCAATCGTGTTGAAATTACGTCCCCGCCCTCTGTTCCCTATATATTGTACGTATAACGTATAAGTAAATTGTAACGTTTTTGTATAAATAATGTATGTCTAATAGAATCGTTTTCTAAGATTGTCAGCTTAGTGGTTAGCAAATCTGACATCTAAGCCAGAGGTCGTGAATTCGATATTCTATGAGAAAAATTTGGAGTGATGATTAATATCTATATAGTTTTTTTTTAATTTGTGTAGCATATATATACTCGTAATTATAATCCAATCCAATTTATTAATGTTTAGATTAAAAGAAAATCTAAACAAGGACTTAAGAGAAAATTGTTATCTAAAAATACGTCTTAGTAAAGAGTTATTCTTCACTATAACTTACATATTGTTCAGATATTTTTGTATCGTCAATGATATCGTCAAAAATTTAATCGAAAACATGATCACACACACAAACGAAATACAAAGAATAAATATTTTCCAGTAGACCACAAAACACCACCGTGACAACAAAAACAAATTATCTAAAACCCTACCTTTATCATCAGCTCGGAACTCAGCCTCCAATTCAGCCCTTGTCGGCTCCGGCTCCTGGCTCGGCTTGCTCGTCTTCATGCTTATGGACTTCCTTGTTTTGTGACCCCGGAACGCCGCCTGGATCTTCGTCGCAGCCTCCACCTCCGATGTCTGGCACTCCTCTGTAGGTTGTTTTTGTTTCTCCTCTATAACAATTAAAAAAACCTTGAGCTTATATGGATTTTCATAACCAAGAGGAGTATAAAAAATACATAAAAAAAGACCAAAAAAATTCAGCGAACTGCCCCATTTGACTTCTTTACTTCCGCACCGACATTTAGTTTATTTTTTTTCAGTATCCCGCACACAGCAGGGTAGGCACAGGAAACCTAGTGTTAAGACACTCCGTTTCCCACTTTCCACCAAGTTCTGGGGGCATTGCGTGTTGAGTGGCGGAACTCAGCGCCACGCTTCGCCTCGACACCAGAGCGAAGAAATGAAAATATAAATGCAAATAAATGTTTCACTTCGTTGAATGGAGATTGAACCCACAACCAGTCGATTTTACAGTCACACTATGTATCCCTGCGTCACGACTGGCCTCAACATTTAGTTTATAAAAACTTTTATAAACTATATAAAATTAAATTAAATTAAATTAGCTTCACGCTATATCCCGCGCACAGCAGGGTAGGCAGAGGGAACCTAGTGTTAAGACACTCCGTTC
>DWAO01003878.1:0-13513 GCA_018230605.1 Heliconius congener
CAACCAGTCGGTTTACAGTCACACCTTGTGCCGCTGCGCCACGACCGGCCTCATATATAAATAGTACTACATTGATTTTTATAAAATAGTACGTTTTTAGGGTTCCGTACCTCATTATAAAACAAAAACCCTTATTAGATCATTTTGTCCGTTTGTCTGTCTGTCAAGACCTTTTTGCTCAAATCCGCGTTCAGGTATAAAACTGAAATTGTCAAATCTGCTGATCTAGGTTCTTTTGGAGGACAGAAAAAAATCCCCTTTAAGTCAACGTATAAGGATAAATTATACTGAGATAATTGGCCCTGTTGTAAATAGCTTATGTCTGTATCCCGCACATAGATAGCAGGGTAAGCAGAAGAAACTTAGTGTTTAGACACTACGTTCCCATTAAGACACTTCTGTTCCCCACTTTTCGCCGAAATATGAATACATTGTGTGCCTAGTGGCGGAACTAAACGCCGCGGCTTGCCTTGTTACCGGACTGAGAAAATGAATAAATATGTAATTTCCTTAAGTGGGACTCGAACAACAACCAGTCGTGTTTACAGTCGCACGCATATACCCCTGCGCCACTACTGGCTGTGTTGTAAAATTTTAAATAATTCCCAATTCCCTCGGGAAACCGAACTGATCTGGCAACTCTGATCAGGATGGTATCGGTAGTTACTTTATAAATTTTTATTTGGACTGATATGATTTTGAATTTTATTTTATAAAGATAATTTTATATATTTTCACATATATTGCCTTGTAAACGTACTTATAATAGATGTTTGCTGTGTTATGGGCTTTAGGAAGCAGTTACATCGAGTGTTTATTGATGTGGTTGACATTAATTACATTAAGGTTAAACTAAGAGGCCTTCGTAATGTTTAAATGATTTATATTGTATTTATAGAAGACAAAAGACGACTATATAGAATCAGGCAGATTATTACTGTTTTTAAACTTTCGTACCCCGAAAGAAAAAATGGAACCACAATAGGATCACTTTGTTGTCCGTCCGTCTGTCGAGACTAATTTTGTAAGATTTTATCTTTTTTATCAAACTGAAGGTATTACTAAATATCCACGTCTACAATCTCTTGAGACTGAAAAAATTAAGCTTCTAAGGCAACGCAATCAAAAGATACGTGCGTTAATCCATTTTTTTTTGCTTCATCAAATCAAAATCAACTCAAATGCTTCACGTTGTATCCCGCACACAGCAGGGTAGGGAGAGGGCACGTAGTGTTAAGACACTCTGTTCCCAGGCATTGCGTATTGAGTGGCGAAACTCAACGCCGCGCTTTGCCTCGATACTAGAGAATGAATCAAGGGTAGGAATTTCAAGAAATCCTGTGTGTTGTGTAGTGTGGGTAACACTACACAACATACAGGATTTCTTGAAATACTCCAAGAAATCCTGTTTTAATCCAATTTCTTGAAACACTCCAAGGAACACTTAGCCCGCATAGTTTTGGTTTTGCGTTATCTGTCAGTCATTCAGTAACGGAAAATCTTTACATAATTATGTTGACGTCGAAATGCTCTCTTATAAAGTGAAGTGTGCGCTGCTGCTGTGGTGTCATAAGTTGGTAATATAGGCAGTTAAATTCTATTGATATTATTTTGTTACCTATCGATTTATTATAAACTGCTCTCAAGATCGATCTCAGACTTGAGAGCGGCTTATAAATATGGGCCCTAGTGTTCAGAGTTACTTAATAGGTTCGCCACTTTCCGCCGGAATAACAGTTTAAAAATGTAAAAAAATATATTAATTTCATTTCGTCCAGTGTGAATCGAAACCACAACCTGTCGTGTCTACAGGCGCAAGCTATTGCCACTGCGCCACAACTGGCCTCAAAATAAATAAATGAAATACGTGACAACAAATTGTAGATTTTTAGTTACAACTACAATCACCAACTTGTTGTCAAGTACTCAATAGTTACGTACCTACATATAATATACGTCATATTATTATGACAATAAAAATGATATTTACTTTCGCTGGATAGTTTTACGATAGGTACTTGTTTCTGTTATTTGTTTACTATATTCACCAGTCGAGGAGTTGATGAGAAAGCATTTGTAATAGCGCATGTTCCTATAAGACCGTTCCTTTACTTTCACCCGGAAAAATCTATGTCGCTTCACTATTTTCCCATTTGCAATATCGTCTTTACTGGATGGACTTAAACTTGTGTAACGTTTATATTAAGATATATAATAAGGACATGATAGTTTCATATTCATTATATACTTTTTTTATCGTCACACCATTTTCCGCTGACCTACCTACTTAGTACCTAAATGCATATCGTAGATCTTTTGAAAATTCATTGCTCAAAATAATATTGTAATATTGAGGCCCTCGAGGCGCAGGGTGTGACTGTAACGCGACGGTTGTGGGTTCGATCGCCTCTCGAGGGAATGAATGATTATTCGTTATAGCCATTCAACATGCAATGCCTCGAAAGTGGAGAACGGAGTGTTTTAACAATAAATTTCTCTGCCTAACCTGCTGTGTGCGGGATACAGCGTGAAGCTCATTCAAAAATACTGTACAATATTGGCCTATAGTGAAAGTGCTCAAAAGTGATTAAACAATAGAACTCTTTTGACATGTGCTTCCTATTATCGCAATCAACAAGCGTAGAGCGTCTCCAAGCGTTGATTTATAATTGAAATAGCGTAGGCAAGATACTTTTCACGGTTTTGATTTATGAGTTGTGACTTATGATATAAAATTGACAGCAAGGCCTTGAACAAATTTGCTTATTGACGATCCCTGAGTAGTAAAAAATAGCAAATGTTTTTATTGATCTTTTGAACTACTAAGAAGTAGTTTTAACGAGATATTTGTAATTATTAAAAAAAGTATTGTCTATGCGTTTTTTAGGCGTGTAATTATGTGTTATGTAGTCGACCGTAATATAAATTTTTGCACAGGATCTATAAAATATTTGAAAAATATAGAGATAAAAAATTATCATTTTACCCGATGGAGATGTTGTGTCACGATAACGTATTGTGACTTATTTATAACGGACAGTTCCTTTCAAACTTTCGAAAGGTTGCGCTCAACGTAACAAATAGCGTCACATCATAAAGTAGCCTGGAGAGAAAAATCTTTATTCCTTGCTGATTTTATCTCAAAATACAATGCAACTTGCTATATAAGGGTAAATAATTGGTATAGTATAGTGATTTTATATTTTTAGTTTTCTTTTAATCCATAGCTTGTTTTGTATGAAATTAAATTATATATATGGTGGTTGATATTCAACAATGTATCGCTTACCCCAAGCCAACTTAAGATGGCGCCTAGAGGCTAGTGTATCTACATAGGTTACAACATTGTACATACAGTACAACGTTGTTCAAATACAATTAAATTAAATCAGTTTCACTCTGTATCCCGCACACAACAGGGTAGGCAGAGGGAACCTAGTGCTAAGATACTCCGTTACCCACTCCGCCGAATTCTGGAGGCATTGCGTGTTGAGTGGTGGAACTCTACGCGTTTTGCCTCGACACCAGAGCGAAGAAATGGAAATATAAATTTAAGTAAATATTTCTCCAGTGGGGATCGAACCCACAACCAGTCGGTCTTACAGTCACACTTAGTGCCCCTGCGCCATGACTGGCCTCTTAATATATTTACTGATTCGAAGTTTTGTTTTATGTATATTTCACGTTTAATGTTCGTAAAGTACTAACAAAATTGTGACTAACAACAACATAAATAACAATATATTCAAATTAAATAGAGCATCGAAATCGTGCTTCACGTGTAACAAGCAAGTTTTTAGTTATAAGTGAACCTTATCTTATAATGGGAGTCGTAAGAACCGTAATTTGCACGGTCATGTTTACAAATATTGAATAAGTAACTTCACGCTGTATCCCGCACACAGCAGGATAGCAGGATAGACAGAGTGAACCTGGTGTTAAGATACTTCGTTTTCCATTTCCACCGAATTCTGAAGGCATTGCGCATTGAGTGGCGGAACTCAACGCCGACTTCTCCCCGACATCAGAGCGAAGAAATGAATTAAATATTTAAATAAATATTTTATTTCCTCGAGTGGAGATGGAATCTATAACTAGTTGCGTCATATTATAGTCACACACTTGTGCCCCTGTGCCACGACTGGCTCCATGGATGGCACGGATTTCCACTAAACGTCTGTATTCTATTTATAAAGTGGACATATGACTATGAGTGCTCGAACTCGACTATTTTGTCAAAAAAAAACTTTTCAATCATTAAAAAAAAATTGAAAAAAAAAAATAATATCTACTATTGCATAACAAATGTTCCTGAGGCCATTCGTAACGCCAAGGCACAAAGTGTGACTGTAAAAGCGACTGATTGTGGGTTCGATCCCCACTCCAGGAAGAAAAGTATTTATTTATATTTATATTTTCATTTCTTCGTTGTGGTGTAGAGGCAAAGCGCGGCGCTTTCGCCACTCAACACGTAATGCCTCCAGAACTCGGCGGAAAGTGGGAGACGGAGTGTCTTAACACTAGGTTCCCTGTGCCTACCATACTGTGTGCGGGATACAGCGTGAAGCTTATTTATTTTGATTTTTTTTAATGTATCTAATAAGATCCAAATTTTAATATATTAAGTTCAATATGAAAAATGTACGAGTATTACAAATAAAATGGACATAAATCAAATAACATTAATTTAGATCTATAATAAATAATAATAAAAATCATAAAACAAGGCTGGATATTAATTGGTAGCAGCCTACATAACGTTTGGTGTTCAACTCCAAGGACCATCACGTTGTACGTGATAGGAAAATTTGGCAATTACGGCATGACTACTAAATAATAATATTGATACATACTTATGTATCTATTAATTAAAGGCAGTCATCGTAAAGCGTTATTGAGAATAATTGGATCGGTAAAAGAAATCGTGATAAGTAACTATTAATTGTTTTTTGAAGGTTTTGATTATTATATTTGTGATAAGAGATATTTATTATATATCTTATCTTGTGGGTAAAGTTAATTTAACTGTATGGCTAACCGTTATTTGGAAATAGTATTCCAGTTTCCATTAAAGTTTGAACCGGCGACCATCGCACTCAGCCGATCACTGAGACTGACATTTTAATTCGTTCACTATATCAAAATTTTAGTGTATGTATATTTAGATCAACCTGTTATTTCAATATTCAAAAAAAATTGTGCTTAATACAATTATATTATATTTTTGTTTAATTAATTTACAGTTTTATATTTTTTCTCTAATAGAACATTTTATTTGTAATAATTTGTTATTTTTTGTCTATTATATTTTGATGTAGAATCCATTGCGTGTTAGGTTTAGTGGTCACACATCAGCGCCTGCTACTATTACCCAAGTGGCTAGGTTTCGAGTTCCAAGCGCTCGAAATTTATGTTATGTTTATTTACATTTATTTATTGTGTATTGTTTTCTATACACGTAAGTTAATAAACATTGTACAAGTCTATATATCACTTTAATCATACATATCAATATACTTTTTAATTAGTATGGTTGACTAAGATTTTTTCTATCCGCTCCACACTGTATCCCGTATACAATAGGGTAGGCACAGGGTAGGTTCCTGTGCTCTGTGTTAAGACACTTCGTTCCCCACTTTCCGCCGAATTCCGGAGGCATTGAACAAAGAAATGAAAATATAAACGAGATATAGACGCCATAGCAAAGGAATGAAAATATAAATTAAAAAAATATATTTAATTTCCTCGAGTGGGAATCGAACCTACAACAACCAGACAAACTTGTCCTTTGTCTCTGCGCTACGACTGGCATCATGTCCTATTTAAATTTGCAGCAACCATTTGCTTATTGATATGATGATAATTTGGTGATCAAGGCTAAATTAGAGTTTAAAATCTTGTTTGTTAGCTATTCACAGTTTATTTAAGAGCCTAATGACAAAATACATACCATAATAAAACGAGATGAGAGCGTATGTAAATGATTTAAATTGAAAATAAATGATTGCTATAAAATATTTATTTATGTTTATCGATTACTCTACATTTAAATACCTATAGATATGAATAGTATAGTAGATCTTCACAACGTTATAACATTATTATTAAGCAAACTATTTACAGTTTACCGGATGTTAGTCATTAGTACTAGCTTTCTTCAGATTATAAGATAATATGGTATCATATTATGTACTAATCGATTATCGATGTATCTATTGTTGTTGAAAATAATTTATAAGAATAATTTCTATGCAGGCATCTAGGTATACCTAATAAAATCAATGAATTTATAGAAAGAACACCAACGCCATTGTTGTCCGTCTGTTTGTCTGTCAAGAGTGAAGACTCAAGAGCATTTAATTCGAGATTGCGTGGAGGCATCAAGTTGGAATTAAGATCAAATTTTTATCCAAATAGGTCCATTGGAGTTCAGAAGAAATCAAGCTTCTAAGTCAACACAATTAAGAGATACGAGCATTTATGCATAGTTTTTGATTTATTTTGTATAGAATTTTGTATAGCAGTGGGCCTACAGTTATAAAATTTGGCAAGAAGTGGGAATTTATAGTAAAAATTAAGAAAATTTATAGTAAAAAACCCGAAAGTAAAAATTTATATCTCATTGAAAAAAACTATTACAAACTTATAATTGAAGTTCATTTTATACAAAATGAATGTATTATACGGCCGCAAATTTAAGTTTGTCTACTTTTATACGTTGTACTTCCCGTTGACTTGAAATTAGTACGGAAGCCTCGGTGGGCGTATTTTTTTTTACTCACAGTATTTTTTTTTAAATTGTTAAACTAATGATTTTGATTGTCCATGCTCAGTGTCAGACTGAATATTTTGTGGAAGAAAAATAATGTTAGGAATAACTTTTCTGTTCTGCATGTTTTCATTTTTGTATCAATATTTTATATGCATTGTTTAACGGTGCTCGGGTATTTTTTTTAATGTATATGTACAAGACCGTGGGCATATTTTTAAATAATATTTACGTAAAGTTTCTTATAAACTAAGGTGAGTCCTTCATTGACATAGTGTGGTATCTCTTCGTTCTTTATTTTAATTCATTTACGGAAATTAGCTACTAAGTACCAACACTTGGTGTATTAAAAATTAATCACAATAGTAACTTAATTGTAATTTACATTACATTAAATATTTTTCACCCAATTTAAATAGGCACTGCAATCCCAGCTATGGGCCAAGGTTTCTCCGCCTTCTATCCACAAATCAGTATCATAAGCCACCACAAGGCCATCCCGCGGTTAGAACTATCTGTTATAATATTACGGTTAATTAATATAATGTAACTAACGTAACGCTTCTTTAGTATTATAGCCTACAGATAAAAGAAATTTAAGTGTAGCAAAGGGGACTATTTTTAAATCAATAAAAAAAATTACAACAATTTTAAGCATATTATGAAAAAACAAAAACTCGACTGTATAAGAACTCAAGAGATTGATGAAAAATTTCACAATCTTATTTGATAGATATTTCAATAAGGAAGTTAATATATTAAAATTAATTAGTCCAAAAGATTCAGTTTATATTTTTTTTTATATAATTTTTTTAGAACTCTTAAATTACCATCTTGAACTCCGGATTCTCTAAGATGATCCTTAGCGTATGTACTGGATGACCAGAGGGTTTTTTTTTTTATAAAAATTATTATTGTATAATCTATACTAATACTAATATAGAAAAGCGGAAGAGTTTGTTTGTTTAAACGCTAAGTTTTTGTTAGGTTAACGTTTGTTTAAATCTCTGGAACTATTGGTCGGATTTATATATTTTTTTGTTTTGTATGAAAGCTGCATTTCCCGGGAGTGCTATAGGCTATATAATATCAAAGTGTAATTCTTAGTTAGCTCTAAATAACGGAATAACAATAATAATGAACATTATCGAATTGCTTTAAGCGCGTGCGCTGCAAAAATAGTTGAATATATGAAAGTCCATTGTACCATAAAAACATTCAATTTAATTAGTTCTAAAATAAAGTCCGTGACACCCTATATCTACCTTTATAAATAAGTCACAATAAGACATTTTGTGACAAAAAATAATTAAAAATTCCAAGGTGATATTTCACTGTTTTTTATTTGATGAAGATATTGAAACTTACGAGTCAAAGTTCCATCACCATCGTCATCCAGTCAATTCCATCATCAAGGGAATTTTATGAAGATAATCTTTGGCTTTTATAGCATGTAATTTGGACGTATACTTTTCAAAAAAATATAAGTTAAAATAATTCAACACTCGGTTTTCGGAGACTCGGGTTCCGCGGGGGGCGCCTTTACCGCTGATGATATCCTCGCATACACATTTGCACTTTCTCAAATTTATGAAAATAAGGTTTTCGTGATTGAATGTATAAATTACAAAATCTATCTGTTAAAAGAGTTATAGGTGGTAAGCGGGCGAAGCCGGGCCTAGCAGGAATGAGCCGCTAGTGTTTTAATATGTTTAAAATTCCAAGCGTTTTTTGCCTGATGGTTGATTTTATGTTTCTCGTCCTTCACGTCTTTCTATTAGTTTTGTCAATGAAAAATGCTGTCCTGCCGAAATATTCTGTACTCTTCTGACGACTAAATTCCAGGACATAAGAAGTTTTCCTGTTCCTATTTGTTATTTATTTACCCAATGTCTAGCCTAAATAACAAATAGCTAAAAATTTTTCTTAATTAAAGAATCTGGGCCGGTGAAATATAAGATAAAATCTACTGTTAGATATCATCAATGTACCTATGACACAAGATCACCACTACATGATCATTTTACTTCAACATATACTTTTCCTTTAAAATGACTCCGACTATGACGGTGATTCTATCGGCACCATTATCCGTTGATTGATGGGGGTTTCTCCAAAGAAACAAATGCGAGTCGGGCTCGCCCACCGTGGTTTCCATTACCGTGGTTAGAGGTCTCGAACTTTTTCTAAAATTCAAATTTAGCTTAGCTAGAGCCCTTTAATCTGATATATCACTTAACCTGATGTACAATAGTCTATTATATTAGCCTTAAGTTTTAAGTGACCTACGATTGTTTACATTATACTTGGTATACATATATTATATATATCTACTTTAATATTTTTTGTAATAACAAACACACAAACTTAATTAACGAAATGGAAAGTGTGAAACGGATTGTCTTAACACTATGTTCCTTCTGTACACCAATGCGGGAAAAAGATTAAAGTTACTTTTTTAATTAAACTAATAACGTTTGATAGTGCAATTGTAATTAGTTTTAGTTCTTTTAAAGGGATCGATTATGTTTTTTGACTATATGAATAAAAAGTATATTTGTTGTTTTGACTAAATAAGTAAATCTTAGATGGGTAAGTGCATTGTAGCGTAACACAGACACCTACAGCACCGGAGCACCAGAGGCACAATTGCTTATTGAAGAAAATTTTTCAGAGAATAACTTTGAAAACTAAATAATCGTTTAATGCTAGTTTTTGTTTTATTATGACTATAATAAAAATTATATTAAATATATACAACATATAGATAAAAAATCATAATCATATTGTTCGAAATAAACGCAAAAATATAAAAAAATAAACATATAATATATTATGCATGAAATAGACTAGCGACATAGAAGATGATTTAAAATAAAGTGAATTTTTTTCCCCGTTCAGTTCGTTCGTTCTTTTCCTGTTTTCGATTCGTCGATGGACTGTCAATACGGTATTTTAATAAATTAAGGATGTTGCAAAAATCGAATGGAATTACTTACCATTGTAAAAAATGTTGTAAAAAAAAATCTAAAATTAAACAATCACTAATGGCACAAATATTAAAAATTATGTAAAAACAATGTGGGTAAATCGCATTACAAAATCATCGTTTTCCCGCCAAAAAACGCACGAGCTATTGGTTAGAGCGTGAGCGCATGCGCGATGTGCCCGCGAGATTTGCCTTTCGTCTGTAGTCTGTATTTTGCGTTCGCAGTTCCCAGCCCACGCGCACCTTCGTCTCCGTTCACTTAGAGCCATCTTTCTCCTAGGCACGTGATGCGTCTTCGAAAGCATTGGCCGTGGAACTTTTATATATATATCAATTATTCCGGTTCATCACGTTACACTGGTCAGGCCACATCTTTAGCTTTGGATCTCATCATATTATGTAAAACATTAGACGGATTGCAAGTGAACTACTGCATTGCATCAAGTTTAAAGTGGGTGAGAGTTGGTGCAGAAAATAGATTGCTTTGCTGCTAATTACTGATTGCGGTTTCTACAAAGGAACACGATCTGTTTTGATTTTAGTCGGTGCGCTATTTTCCATTCATTTCCAAATTATAATTCGGAGCGGTTGAACAAAATAGAATTTTTTAGTTGTTATTGTTATTGTAAAATACGAAAGTTTTGTTAAATATAGCTTTTTAAAATATAATTTACGAGGTTTTTTTTGCAAGTTTTTTAAACGTTTCATAAAAAAATATAGGCATAAATATTTGATTTCAAATGCAATAAAGAATATTTTTAAATACATTTTTTAGGTACTATGTACCTAATAATTTTAAAGGAAATTCATTTAAAATTTTAAAGGATTCAGTATTTTAAAGGAAAAAAAAGCGGATGATCGACCCAAACGGAACGAAAGATAAAGATAAAAATGGAACCCTATAAGGGTTCCATTTTTATCTTTATCTTTCTTTCTTACATTTTTTCTGCCTATCAAGTTTTTTTTCTGTCTATCAATATCAAATAAAAAATAATCCGTATCTTTTTCTTTTGAAACACCTTATTTATAAAACAAAAGGTTTTATTACAAATATTACATCTGTAAATAGACTATTTTTATGTATTAACAAAAGAAGTATTCTGTCAATATTGACGGTGGGAGTGCAATTTTTAGATGTACATATATTTTATATTTGTTCAATGGTTTTTTTTATAGGTAACGTACGAAATAAACTTAAATTAGAGTCAATTTATATTCTCGATTTTCTATCAGAAAGCACTCTTCATTTATATGATAAAATAACAGATAATGTTATATTTATGATACGCGTATATTTTGGAAAATCAAGATCACAAGATAAATTTTTGGTGTAAACCAATTTGTCATGTAATTTAAATATTTTGTGGTAAAATATGAACAAAATTAAAAAGTGAGTTTTATTATGGAAGAAGAAAATTCAATTGTTGCTACGGAAAGTACAGAAAAATTTGATAAAGAAAAATCTGAAGAAGTAGATAAAATTAAAGATAACGAAAAATTAGAAGGAGAGGCCATTGAAAATGAAGAGAATGAAAAAGATGGATTTATAAAGGAACCTGCGGACTATGATGAAGAGACAGTTCCTAATGAGATTAAAGATGAGCAGTTGGAAGAAGAACAGTTAGAAAAGAAGGAACAGTTAGAAGAAGTTGGAGAAGAAGAGCACCCTATAGATCAAAATGAGGAAGAAATTAAGGAACAACAAGTTGCTGCCGTAGAGGAACAAGTTGAAGAGGAAGAAGGATATGTTGAAGAACCTCCACCCGATCCTGCAGCTCCGTTAGAACTAAGTGACTCTAAAGAAGCTCTTAAGCTGCCTTTTGAGTTAAGACCAGATCAAACAGCTGAAGTTGAACAGCTTTGGGAGATATATCAAAATTATACACCTGCCTATACTGACATTGATGGATACATAACTGAAAAAGAATTAGTTTATATGTTAAAAGCTCTTTTACTTATGACATATACACCAGAGCAACTGCAAGAATTAATAGCGTACTGTGTAAGACCACCTCATCCTGAAGGTCATATAAACTACGATCAATTTTTGAAAATGGTCACTTTAAGACAAAGAGATTTTGAAGTAGAAGATGAACTGCGTTCAGCCTTGCAGGTATTTGATCCTGATAAATCGGGTACAGTTGATAGGGAATATTTAAAAGAGGTGTTAGCAAAACAGGGACATAAGATGCCCCAAAAGCAATTGGACAATCTGATTAAAGAAGTTGATATAAGCAATGATGGCACTATTGGTATTGAAGATGTTGTTGGCACCATGTGTATCGATCTTAACAAGGAAGACTTGCTTATGTTAATGGCGTCTCTTAATCCACCACAACCAGAATGATAATTTAAAAAAACTTAATGATATTGCAAAATTTTAATATGGTAAGCTATAATATATAACATTAGAATTGTATATTGTTATTTTTCAGACGTATCAATAACCTACAAAAATATATAAACTGACAGAAGTATCAACAATGTTGTTTATAATATTTCTCGACTACCCACTGTGTTATATACCTAATATCAATAGTATGGCTTTTTATCTTATTTCAGATTACCGAATGATTTAATAAAAGTAGTAATTCTATGATATATGTAACACATACACAAAAGCCAAAGCCTCGCGGGGGCTACTAGTATATAATAAGAATACAGCTATCTAAGAACGTCTAATGAATAAGTAAGTAGGTATAGTATACAATCAATACTATTTCCCTACCTAATAATCATTGTACCTGATAGCTCAGTGAAACACGGTGCAAATGTTAAGATATCCCATCTCTTCACTCTTAAAGAAGTTTTTGTTGTTTAGTTCTCTTCAAAGTTAGTTTGTTTCTACCACATTTTTTTAAAGTGGTTATCGCGGATTTTACACTAACAACTATTGTGGCGCAATGCTGCATTATTTGGCTAAAAACGTTATAGTTGAGTGGATCACTACTTAGAAAAATTATAAAATGAAAATAAAAGTCTTTTTTAACAGCCAATGTCTCAAAATTTGGGCAGAAAGCGAAAAAATTAGGGTCTTCACTCTGGGTTCTCGTTGCCTACTAAAGTAGAAATTTAAAAGAAATTAAATATTTTCAAACAAAACTTTTATTTCTTTTCAAAGTCAGTTTGTTCTTGTTTGTTATTGTTTTAAAAAAACTATAAAACGCAAGCAGCTATTTTGTGGGTTCGATTCCTACTAAGAAAAAAATTATTAGCAAGTTGTGGGTTCGATTCCTACTGAGAAAAAAATTCAAAATAAAATTATAAATAAATTGTTTAAATTGTATTTTTTTTCCAGCAGCTAATGTCCTGTCTCGTATCCTGCTATGGCAGAAAAGGTGGTGCTAAATAAAAAATAGAAAAACAAATTTGGTTCATATTCAATTATAATAATTTTACAGTACGCTATAACACATTTGTGTTTGAAATTTTTATGACGGAATCATATTAATAAAAACCTTTTTTTCTTTATTGAAAATTGATGGCATATAATTTGATAAATACATCAATTACAAATAATAATGAATCCCCAGTTTGAATATATTTTATAATGTCGGCATTGACATGACCACTTCATTGTCTATTCGATTTCATCATCTGTGGAGTCATTGAGCACAGATAGATACATTTGAGCAATAGGGTTGACCCATTTTAAAATCATCGATGTTCGTACTCAAACATATATTAATAAAATCAAATATATCAGCTTTACGCTGTATCCCGCACACAGCAGGGTAGGCAGAGGGAACCTAGTG
>DWAO01003879.1:0-13510 GCA_018230605.1 Heliconius congener
CGGTTCAGTAGTATTTGCGTGAAAGAGTAACAAACATCCATACATACTCACAAACATTCGCATTTATAATTAAAAAATGTGTTGCCTTAAATAAACCAGTAGTCTACTAGTTTTGTGCCTACTTGTTTATTGAGTCATTATAATGATACTGTAAAAACTTTAATATTTTTTATCTCACATATGTATGTAGATAGCATTAGATAAAGAAAAGGTACAAACAAATATGTTCAGGAAAAGTATTTTGCCAAGTCATATAACAACAAGACAATTAATACAAGTAAATTATAATGAATCTTAGTATAAGTATGTAGGTAGATATTTATATTCATAAAATAACTATAAATAGAGTAGAGAATAAAAGAACAAAAGTAATATTTGCCTTAATATTTTATGTGATTGTCAGTATCTAGTAAGCAAGGCCAAGTTTACTTTGAATAAACTGGGTGACATCGGCAGAGTGAGACCGTACTTCACACCAAAACACCAATTGCGGTGCTGGGCCAAAACACCGTTGGGGACGCAATAATCTGTAAACTAAAAATTATATATATTAATATATAAAAAAAATCTGTAAAAAACGTTTAACACTTGGATTTACGTAGATTTGTATCTTCAATGAGCTTGCTCTACTGCATTTATCATGAGGAGTCCGGGGGAAGTATTTGTATGGGTAACCCGAATTTTCTAACACTACCTCACAAGTTCAATTATCAACCACATCATTTAGATACGTGGCCCTTACGAGTAACTACTGTGCTGTTTTGTAGGAACTTTTCACGCCACCCAACTGTGATACGGCCTACCTGCGGCATTTAACCACAAATGTATAGTCTTCACATTTTTCCTGAACTAGTATTACCTGTAGATGCTGGATGCCAAATTTCAAAATTTTAAATTTAGGTCAACCGGAAGTACCCTTTCGATTCTCTTTAATGTCTAAATACGCGTTTTTTGATATGTAAATGGCCATTTTTTTTTAAGAAAATATAAATGTAGGACGGACGGTCGTACGGACAACAAAGTGATCTTAAACAAAGTAAAATAAGCACAATTGTGAATTCAGCCATTCTTGTGGTGGTTTTGCTTGAGGAGTATAAATTATAAATGACAATGATTGATTATGAACGCAATAGTTTTTGGGCTCGGCCGCCAATTATGATAATGAACTATTTTCATCTGCTTTTTCTAACCAACAAAACGTTGAATTTCGCCACTCAATATAGCACACTATATATATACAATCAATATATTGAAAAATTGGGAAAGGAAATTCACTAGTTTCCTTCCTTCTACACTCTGTAAATAGGCTACGTACTTAAAACAAGAAAATATGTCATTTTAGTACGTAAATAATTCTTAAAACTAGTATTTAAATCTTGAAATAAAATGTCATACTTTCATAACATTTTAAAAGTTAATCTAAAAATACACTCTAGTTAATCCAGTGCAAAATAATAACACTTGGTGAAATGCTTAATAAAGCAAAAGTTATCTCGACTGGCGGGGTGAATGTAAAATATGGACTGTATGTGGGATGTCCTTTTGTAATTTGGGTAGGGCCGTGGATAAAATAACTTATTAAAATTTTACGCTAGACCCCTCACTCGATAAGGTAAATCCCACAAAGGTACTATCTTTTATTTAAATTAAAAACAGTGTATTCATAACGAAATCGTATTTAAAACGAAATTGGTCTGCTTTAAATGAAGATCAGAATGAAATATTAATGTTACTTCAGAACAAGTTAAATAAAATATAAGATATTTTTTTTGTTTTTTTTTTCAGTTACTCTCAATTGCGGTTATATAGCAACTCTGTTTTATAGGCTTAAGTCAGAAAGTACTGAGTGTAAAGATGTTCTGTTTTCCAATCGGATTTAGGACGTTTTCAGTTGAGCCCCCACTCAACTCTACGTTAGACCTTCTTTTACTGGAGCAAAAAAAATAAATAAATAAACAGAGTGGAGTAGCATGTAAACCAATAAGAACGTAGTAATAAATAACTAAAGTAATAAAAAACTAATAAATAATAAAAGGTTTACACTCCCCAGTTATTGAGACATCTATGATAAGTGGCGTAACTCAACGCCACAACCAATCATAGGTATAATTTAATTCTATGTAACATTTTCATCCATCAATCTTCTTCACATATTGATCATCAAACATGGTGTTAGTAAAGTGATTAGTGCTCAACTGTTATGCTTCAACACCATACCTGATGAACTGAAATGAAATGAGTTAAGTACATTAAAAGATTTGTTATTACTGTCAACTAGGTAGATTATTTGATATAATGGCGATTTTTATTTAGTATTTTGTTTTAATTAAATAATTAATATTTATATATAACATTATAAATAATTAATTTAATTTAAAATATTGATTTATATACGGTTTGATTTGGCATTTTGGTAAAAATAAAAACAAACATTGAAAATTTCAAGTATAAGTTAAAATTCCGCACAATTTTCGAGACACTCTTTGTTGAGTGGCGGAACTCAACGCCGCGCACGCATGACTATGCATTATTTCACTATATCAAAGCATTATTTCATTGTACTCAAAATAAATCTATAATATTGATAATGTATACAGAACTCTTCTGTTTTCGAGTGATTAACATACAAAGCATAGCTGAAACTACACGGTGAAGAACGCTGAAATTTAGCATGCAGGTGCCTTGGAGAGTGTAGCGGAGCATTAAGATGTTTTTTCTAATTTCGATATTTATAAGCGAAAAGGAAAAGCGGGATTTGATATTTTATAGTTCACACAAACAAAGTAACAGACAATCGTTAGTAAATAAATAAAAATAATAGTAACCGTTTATGATCTGTCAAGTTGAATTGAAATATAGCAGTGGAGGGGGACCTATTCCTGTGTTATTTAACTATAAGTACCTACTGTGACGTAGGAAAATCGTTTTTGACTGAAAGATACGGGTTCAATTTCTTATGATTATGGATTTGGTTATCATTTTATTGTCAATGCCTAAGATTTTTTTCTGTGGCTTTTAAGTTTTTATTATATAATTTCTTATCTAATCGAATAGTCGAAAAAACTACAGTATTCTATTTGTAGTAATATCATTAATATAAAATGAAAAATATTTTTTAGTAATTTACCGCCAAATATCCCATATTTGACGCTTTTCAATTTTCTTTGAGTGGCGACACTTAACGCGATGTTGTGTGTGTCCTACTAGAATTCGGCGAAAAATTGCAAATTTTAATTGAAACAGAGAGTGTTAAAACTAAGTACTCTCTCCTCATACGCTGCTATATGTTTGATAAATACATACATTATAATTATTGCCTTTAAAGTTAAATGCTGTCCCATTACTCTACTCTACTCTTCACGCTGTATTCCACACGCACACAGCAGAGTAGGCAGAAGGAATTTAGTGTTAAGACACTCCGTTCCCCACTTTCCGACGTGTTCTGGAGGCATTGCGCGTTGAGTGCCGGAACTCAGCGCCGCGCTTTGTCTCGACACCAGAGCGAAGACATGAAAATATAAATGTAAATAAATCGAGTCCACAACCAGTCGATTTTACAGTCACACTTTGTGCCTCCGCGCCACGACTGGCCTCTACTCTACTCTACTCTAATGAAAATCATTAGATAAGAATATTAAACTTTAAAACCCATATTAACAGGCAAGAATGTAACCAATTGCGTCACAACTGAGACAGGAATTTTCACCCATCACGGATCGGCTTTGTTTGAAATATATGTAAATATGCTTTTAGCGCTTATGCAAATCCGTGTACGTAGGTCGGCCATTGTGGGAAAAATAAAAGATTCAACGCTGACGTTGTTCCCTGAGGCGTTTGGATATCATAGTGATGTAAAAAAGTTATAATTATATAACTTTTTCTTTCAGGCCAGTCGCGGCGCGGGTGATAAACGTGTGACTATAAAGGGTTACATACAGGTTATGGGTTCGATTGCCACTTCAATAAATGAAATATTTGATATTTTTATTTCTTCGCTCTTGTGTCGAGGTATAGCCAGGCGTTGAGTTCTATTTAACAAGCGATGCCTCCAGAATTCGATAGCTATTTGAAAGGTATTGATTAACTGAAAATAATTGTTCTCTTAATATTTCTCTTCACTTCACGAGTATAAATGTGTACAAACCACGAAAGCCAAGATCTTATGAAAATTAATTATTTATAAATATTTATCTATAGGTACGTATATTTGCAAGTATATACAATTCAACCTTATGAAACGTAAACAAAGCATTATATTATAATAATTAAAATGTCCACTCGTGATTTTGAGGGTGCGAAAGGTTACGGCAATTTGCACGCGAATTTTGAATAGTGTCAAGTGTCGTAACTACTTACATATTACATAAAAGTATATAACAAATATACATATAGTTGTTTTAAAGAGAAACACAAATTCGTTTGCATTTTTTTAAAATTACATTAATTTTTTTCAACTTCACTCTGTATCCCGCACATAGGCAAGGTGTTTTTTGTTTGTTTTCATAAAAAAAGGTAGAGGGAATCTGGGATACTAGTGTAGAGACAGTCCGTTCCCATCACGATATTTCCATTCCCCAGTTTCCGCCGGTTTCTGGGGACATTGCGTGTTGAGTGACGTAACTTAACGTTGCACTTTGCTTCGTTACGAGAGCGAAGAAATGAAAATAATAAATATTTCATCCTCGAATGAGAATTGAACCTACAAGCTTTCACGTTTACATTCGCACGTGTCCTGCGCCTCGATTGGCCTCGTCTATGCTGTTAAATATGTTTGTTGATTAAGATCGCAAGTTATACGCGCGCTACTTATCGCTGAAACCCTGTGTGAAACACCTAAATTCTGAATATTTTTCATTAACAAACAAAATACCTTACCATTGCAAAGTTTGGCGCAAAAATACTATTAAAGTTTATATTTGAAACAAAATGTGTTCGTGAATAAGCAACGCCCTTGTGATCTTGTTGCATCTGAAATTCATAGAAGACGAAATAGAATGTATGGATTAAGATTTCGAAATCGTTTGCTATAATAATTTTTATTATATTTAAATGTAAAAAAAAACAATATATAATAATAAACAAAATAAACATTATATTTTTGACCTTTTATTTGGAAAATATATATGTTTTGTGTTTTATACCCATAAATATAAAATAACTCCCGAAAAGTAGCTATATATTGGTTAGAAAACGTATTTTGAACGTAGCTGATTTGAACCATGATTATATCAGAGTAAGTTTTATTTATGAGACTTACGTTAAACCTCAGGATAAAAACCGAAAATATCTTGATTGTTGATCTGTATCTCTAGAAGCTTTTACCACATCAAAAATCAATCTTTTGGTCCTGTAGTTCATGTGTGATTGACGAACAAGCTAACAGACATACAAAAAATCAGCTGGGTAGTATTTTCGCTTTTGTTTTCATTATATTAGCCGGCGACGACCGACCGACTGACCGATATAATAGATATTTTTTATATCTTTTATGTACATAATTCAGCTTCACAAACAGGATGCAGGACATGCAGGATACAGCCCGCACAAAGCAGGGTAGGCAGAGGTAACCTAGTGTCAAGACACTCCGTTTCCCACTTTCTGCCGAATTCTGGTGGCATTACGTGTTGAGTGGCAGAACTCAACGCCGCGATTAACCTCGACACCAGAGCGAAGAAATGAAAATATAATTTCAGTAAATATTTCATCTCCTCGAGTGGGGATCGAACCCACAACCAGTCGGTTTTACAGTCACACTTCGTGCCCCTGCGCCACGACTGGCCTCCTATGTACAGTATTGATATTAATATTATATGTAGGCAATATATAGGGAAATAAGAAATTTTCTAAGAAGAAAGAAAACTATATATGTAATATAGATACTAACTTTTATTCTATGAATATACTGACAAGTAGAAATTAGCATTATAATGAATATTATCAGCTAAAACATTTGCAATTCGCTATTTATATGATTTCATCTTATAAACAGCAATTGCAGATTTCATAGTAATTGTTTATCATCCAACTTGAAAGTCGTTAAACTATTAATTTATTTTATTATTATTTTATCGTAAACTGAGATATAAACTATAGTTTATTATTTATTTATATTAAGTACATCATAAAAGTTTTACGCATGTCTATAATTTTGTGGGGATGCCATTTTGGTATATTGTGTGTTATTTTGTCAGCAAAAACTCTTTATCAACTAAGTTTATAAGAAATTGTTTTGTATATAAACTAGCTTTTATTTGTGGCTTCCCGTCCGTGGTCAAATGGGATTGTATGACACCTGACACATTAACTGTAATATATCCTTAAGTCTTCCTCTATTTTCATTTCGAACCAATAGTTCCTGTGATTAGCACAGTCACAAACAAACTCTTCAGCTGTACAGTATTAGTATATTAATATTTTTTTTCACTAGAATTGATGTCCATTTCGTTCAGTCACACACAGTTCCACTGCGCCACATGGGTGTTTCAATAAAATATACCTGACACATTAACTGTAATATATCCTTAAGTCTTCCTCTATTTTCATTTCGAACCAATAGTTCCTGTGATTAGCACAGTCACAAACAAACTCTTCAGCTGTACAGTATTAGTATATTAATATTTTTTTTCACTAGAATTGATGTCCATTTCGTTCAGTCACACACAGTTCCACTGCGCCACATGGGTGTTCCAATAAAATATATGCTAACAGAATACGACCTATTTAAAGTTATTTGAAACATTTGGCTAAAGGAGCTACTCGCGGCCTGAATGTACATAATTCGTGATTTCAAATGTTGCCAGAACACAGTCCATTTAATTTTAAGGTCAGCGAATATTACACAATTCTAACAAGGTTTTTATTGAATGGAAACATTTAAACAACTGGCACTGGCACTGTTCTATAATTTTACCACAATAGAACAGTGTCTTATTTTTTTAATATACACAATTTGTATTTTTTTTTGCAGATTTATGTTTCTTGCCTTATAGTAGGGTAGGAAAGGGGAACCTAGTACAACTCCAATTTTCAAGACATTAGGTGTTGAGTGGCGCAGCGCCGCGTTTTGTGTTGTCACTTGATTTAATTATAATATTTAATTACCAGGTGGGGATCAAACGCTATGTTGTACCCCTGCGATACGGCTGCAACAATTTTTACGAACGAATTTGATAATTGTAAAAAAATACATAAAAAAAACCTTTAGAATAATCTCTATAAAAAACGATGTGATACAAAAATACTTTTTTTTTCCTTGTACCTACCTTGTATCTATATGTTAGCATATTACAATTAGATTCCGGCTTCGTCCATTAAATAGTATAATTGATGTTTTCTACAAAAAGTCAACGAGGAAGTGATTTTTGGTTCATTGCAGCGGTTCACTGTACGAGAATTGTGTTGACGATGTAAAAAAAATAACAAAACATTGTTAATATTATTTTAATAAATTTTCTATGTAATAGATACTGATAAAGGCGTGTGGTGTTTGTTTAGAATAGCACCACCGACTGATGAGATGGCTCATCAGTCGGGTAACATAAGAGGCCAAAAGGAGCAGGAATTTGTGCAGGAACATCCTTAAAACCTAGGCCTCCTGCGATCGTCAATCCGCCTGCCAAGCGTGCCGATTATGGCAAATACTCCCCTTGGTATTTTCCTACGTGATAGAATCTAAAATGAGGACATCCGTAGGGGAACAAAGGTAACCGAAATCGCTCGAAGAATTGCTCGGCTAAAGTACCAGTGAGCACAACAAGGAGAACCGAGGACCGTTGAGGCTGAAAGATTCTCGAGTGGCGGCCACAAACCGGACGACGCTCGATGGGCAGGCCCTCCACCAGGTGAACCGATGATCTAATCGAGGTCGCGGGAAGCTGCTGGATGCATGCAGCGTAGGATCGATTGGTGTGGACATCATCAACACCTTGGCTTATGTTCATCAGTGGGCGTCGAAAGGCTGACGACGACGACGACGAGATATTGACAAAAATTTGTTTTTTTTTAAATATTTTTTTAGCACACATCAGGATAGTTTCCTATTTTCCGCCGAATTCTGGAGGAATTGCGTGTTGAGTGGCAGAACTCAACGCCGCGATTTGTCCAATCTATAATTATATTGACACGTTGGTGCACCACAATTCATATTTAGCATTTATAGTAAAAAAATATGTAAATCAAAAGCATGAGATCATTACAAAGTAAGTCATTACCCGATAGCATATTAAAATATTACCTTTATAAAAATGTAGGTCAGAAAACAGTTAAATGTTTAAAGTAAGTAGAGTTTCGTCACTTCACACGTTATATTAATTGAAGAGTAAGAAACGTTCTAATTGAACAACCTTGACCATTTGGCGGATATGTTGCGCGCTCGCATATTTTGATAATTTTATAACTTGTTCGTAATTAAAATGTAACAAAAGTAACTTGTTAAGATAAGTATGCAAAGTAATATTGTAATGGTTAATAAATGCCAATCATAATATTAACTTATAACTTAAAACGAATACTTGGAAAAATGTGAAGTCGATGTCTAACTCTGTGTCTAAGTCTAAGTTGTGATTATGGCAAAATTGCATTGGTGATGTAAAATAGAATTTGTATTTAGTGTCAATTATAAGTATAATACAAGTATTAATTAATATTTAGTGTTGATATTAATAAATTTTAAAATATCTGTATAACATGTTACGGTAAATATTGATATGCTAATGAAGGAAAGGAAATGACGAATGAAATGAAGATGAAAATGGGCTCTTTCTGATTACCTTACTTAGATCACTAATTAGAGATGTGTAAATACTATATTGTTAATATTATTTCGTTTTGTTTAAGTGCGTGTCAGATTCGCCCACGTGGGTTTCGTATCTTTTTTTATTATTGTAGGTCAACGTGACAATATAAACGAATTATAAATAAATAAATAAATTTGAAATGGTTTCAGTGATACATATTTATCAATTTTCAATTTTGGATTTTTTTTATTTATATATTCACAGTTTTGCGCCGAATCTCATACAATACGCGTCAAAATTATTTTTTATGAGTCTTTATTTAAGTTGCTCCACAGAACTGTAGACATGTATGCTCATTACAAATTTCAACTTGATACCTCCATGCGTACAGGGCTTTCAGTACCTCTGTGACCAGACGGACAGACAGACAGAAGGATAAATAATCTTACAAGGGTTCCGTTTATTTTTAAGAAACAGAACCCTTATCCATTTTAAAATCGTAATTAAGCTCTCCGTTCGGTACCAAAGTCTTGCACGCAATATAATAAATACAGAAAATTCGTAAATAGACGAAAACATACCAAGAGCATGCTGTACAAACATTTCGTATTTCATTAAGCAATTCGGACTTGCAATTAAGAAATAGATTCTATTTAATACAGGCAGTAATCTGTTTGGTCACAATTGTCCAGAGTCAAAGGTTCGGCTCGTGACGTCAATGCACACAATAAACACATTATCGCTGTATAACTAGAATTACGTTTGATACTTTCTTGAATAATGTATTATTGTTATGTGGGTGGCGTCTTCTTATATTGACAATATTGTTATAAATCAGAAGCGGTTAACATTTAAAAAAACACGATAAAAACACACATCGTCTATATGTTTCTAAACTATTTGGACAGAGATATTATATAATTACAATAAGTGATATGTATCACCTTATAACAATACTTCACACGAGTTTCCTTCCGATAAGGACCGTTGGACGGTGGAGTACGACCGACCGACCTACAAGCAACTGTACCCGATTGACACAATTCCACTGCTATTATAGTATTTTTTCAGTAACTACCCTCTTTTAAACGAGTTCGCTAACAATACAATATTTTTTATAACATTTGAAACCTTTGTTATTTTGTAAAATGTATAACAAAATGTTCACCGTTTTCGTTAGCATCGGTATAGGGTTGGTGGAGGGTGAGTGAGAGTGTTAAGACATTCTTTTCCCATACTTGTATTAATTTTGAATTATTCGATTCATTATGTATTAAATATCGGAATTCAACGCAGCGCTTTGTTTACCAGAGCGAAGAAGTGAAAACTATTTAAACAATCATTCACTCGAGTTTCTGAGTTAGAGACCGTGAAGGCCTTTGCCTGGAAAAATTTTGTTATGTTATATATTTGTATAAACAAAGTACATGAAACACTAACAAAATACCAACAACTCCAATAGTTAACAATATTAAAACTTATACTGAACAACTACACCATTGAAGTAGTTTTACAAATTATGATCTCCCAAAGAGTCCTTTTTTTATCGTGAGGGTTTCCCGCTCGAGTCCCCACTTGGGCGGCGGGTTTCCGCCGCCCAAGTGGGGACTCGAGCGGGTTATGTGGGACTAATGGATCGTCAGATGTAAGCCGTCCATAGTACCCACTAAAACTTTACGATGCTTCTTCTCGACTGCAGAAGGCTGCGGAGCTGCGGGAGCCAAGGATTCTTCCCCCGGCTGCCAAGGAGCTCTATAAAATTTAAATTGATCTCGGCTGGTGGGTGGGATGGGAGACAGAAAATCTAGTGTCCAGACACACTCTGTCTACATTTCAGAATTTTCATTTTGAATGGCGGAGTTCAACGCCGCAATATTTCCTTGAAGACTACTTAATACTTAATACTTGGCTACTGGTTAAATGTTACTGTCATAATTCTTTAAATTATTACTACGTATTAAAATGACCTTCTGCAAATACATCTTAAGGACATGTTAATTAAGGAAATGCGATAATTTTTTGTTTTATATTTTTAGCTTAGAAATCTGCATGTTATATAAAATATTGACTACTAAACTTGATATAACATTTAATTTTCTTATAAAAAAAGTATTTGCTATTTTTTATCAGTATTTACGAACAAAGTTCAAAGAGAAAATATTGTTGTTACGAGCGACCGCCTAATTAAGCAAAAAGTGCCTTTGAGGTACGTCCCCAAATTTTTAACGCGTTAATAAAACTATTTATGTTTATTACGAAAAATTCAGAGTATTTTTGACTGACAAAACGTTTCTTAACGCTGCCGTCAGCTGAAAATTTAAATCGTACGCGATAGTACCCAAAAAATAATGCATATTTTATTCACGGGTTATCCCAGTTATAGTAGAGCAGGCAAGGAAAATCTAGTGCTAAATAGGATAGCCTAGTGTTTAGATAGAGATATTGCGTTTTTCGCTTCCCACAAGTTAATTTTGGGATATTGCATGTTGATTTGCGAAACTCTACGTCGCACTTTGTCTATGAGACCGGAAAATTAAAATAATAATGCATTCCCCAGAGTGGCGATCGCACAACAACAAACACAACTATCTTGTTTGCAGTTAAACATCATTTCTCACTATGTCATAATGGCCTTAATAAAATTCGGTCAAGTGCGAGTCAGAGTTTCCCATTTAAAATGAGTACAGTACTCTTATGCTGTACTAATATCAAGATTGTAGGTCAACGGGAAGTATAAATTATAAAACTTGACAAAGATAAGTTTGCACTGGTACACTGTATACTGGATTTACATAAATTATTGGCAATTATAAGTTTGTAATGTTTTTTTCTATGAAATATCTATAAATTTTATATTTGTAATGTAATCATTTCGCACCAAATTTTTAGTAGGGAAGTGTCCTGTAATGATGCATGATACTTTTTTTTTATCTTTTGATTTCGTTGATTCAGGAGCTTGACTTAGTTGCATGGTTAGCGTAAACCTTGATGCCTCGAGCTAAATTGACTTGACAGACAAAAAAATGATCATATAAGTGGTCTCTTTTTTCCTTTTGAGGTACGGAACCATAGAAATGGGCAAATCAATTATTTTAACAACTAATATTGTAAATATAATAAACAAAATTTGTATCCATTTTATTTTTTATTACTCCCTTCCGGAAAAAGCGAAGCGAGGCGTTGGGCTCCACTAATCACTAAGCCTCATAAATGTTCTTATTACTAAATTAAAATAGTAGTAAATAAATAGACAAAATAGAATAAAAATAAAAATATTATCTAATTCTATTTTGTCTATTTATCTAATATGCATCCATTCTATCTAATATGTATGAAGCTTAACCAACCAAAATTCAAGCGATGTCTAATATCCCCAACGTCACAGGTAAATGGCACGTCATTTAAACGATACTGGCCATATTAATAATCTGCCTCAAATTGTACAAGTTGCATTCGATATTAATTAAAAGCGAACTACCATTCAGCTATTTGTCTAGCTATCGTGGCCAACCGCCTTATTTGCCACATGCCGCAATTAAATGGATATTTTAACGAGGTATCGCGATAAAGATCTAATAAAACTAAATATTTTAGCACAATTATCTGTTGACGATGTGTTTTTTTTTTACTTTTTCGATTACTTATTCCGTAATAAATAATGTATGTTTTGGTTGTGCAACGGTTGTACTGTACTGTGTTATTTGTAATTTGATTGCAAAATTTGAAGTGATTGAAAGTGGAGTGTTAAGTAAAGTAAGTCTAAATGACCGAAGCCGAAATTTTGTTTCCTTAGGCTATAAAGGTCTAAAATTCTGGTATTTTCCGTTCTCGTAGGAATTCTGTAGGAAATGACTACATTATCAAAGGAATCTTCATATCAAATTTCATCTTTATCTATTATATATTCTTTTATGTAGCATCGTCTCGGCTATATATTATATGTGAGTCAGTAAGGTAGATTATAAAAGATTTTTTGATTGGCAGTAGTTGTGGAATAAAATAAATGAAAAAAAACAGAGAAGGCGTAGAAATTTACATTTCGATCCCATTTTAAATTTTATACGGCTCCTTGAAAAGATTTAATTGGGCGAAACATTATGAGTATTTTGTTAGTAGGTCCTAAAATTACTTTAAAAAAATGTATTGTAAAGTACTGCAGATACGGTGTTTAAAATTCATGATGTGATATTTTTGTAGTAATATTGGATCAATTTTTATATTCATTTGCTTTTATGAGGTTATTTGCATTTTACCATTGCCACCATCTTGTTTGGTTAACAACTCGCGTTTGATCATTGCTCTCTGAAAATTGAATTTTATATATTTTATTGTTTTTATGAATTTAAATATTTAATTTAATACGAGGCCAGTCAAGTTGCAGGGGCACATAGACGTGAACTGAACTAGTTGTGGGTATCTGATTTAATTTGATTTAGCTTACAATATTTTAGTAAGTTTACTGATTCTCTACTAAAAAAAAAAAATTATTATTTATGAGCCATGTCAACTTTGTTTTGTTATAAGAGTAAGGTTATTGACTGATAATTTAATATCTACCATTTGTTATTGATAAAAATGTTACAATATCTTATATTCACAATAAGTTATAGCACTGAAAAATATATATCATACACGGCGTTCAAAGTCAAAGTCAATATTAATAGTAGTTACTTAGATGTACTTAGTATGTATGTAGTTGAGGCCAGTCGGGCGCAGCGGTACGAAGTGTGACTGTAAAACCGACTGCTTGTGGGTTCGATCCCCACTCGAGGAGA
>DWAO01003880.1:0-13508 GCA_018230605.1 Heliconius congener
TTGATATAGTAATTATGTCAACTGACAGACGAATGCCACCTCAGTCTACCCGTGAACACTCAGTGTACCGTGCAAAGTGTTCGAAACGTCGGGTTTCCCAAAATGTATACAAGTACTAAATATACGCGATTAATCCGGTTAAAAAAGTTTCATTTAAAATGTGTAATAATCGTGAAAATCAAAGAACTTATTACTAATAATCTCTGTTATATATACCTCTAGGTCATTTCGAGTTAAATGGCCTTGACAGACGGACAACGAAGTGAGTACTATTAGGGTTCCGTTTTTACCTTTCGAAGCTTGGAAAATTAGCAATTGTGATAGCTCTAGTTCTAAACAATCAGAAAATATCAGTTTAAGTTTATAAAATAACAACATATTTTTAAAAAATCTAAGTAGTTTTAAAATATTCTATCTATATTTTAAAGTGTGCGAAGCAGCAGCCGATGCAACGTTATAGTCTTGTCACCAAGCATTAACTGAGTAAAGCAAACGTTGTTCATATTTAAGTTCATTTGTTTACAAGACCACGTGATATCACAGCATAGCTACTATGCCATGTAGCTATCGTCAAAATAAAGCGGAATTTAATAATATATAATTTAAATAATAAGTAAAATTTCGTATTACTCATAGTGATTTAACCCTACGTTCGAATTGAGATACTTTTTAAAAATGGCAACATTATTGACTTTTATTTACCTCACCTTTATTCTATGTGTGATTCGTTCTTGATGAGCACTTATAATAGCTTGCATTTGGATTCTGTTTTCAGCTTGTCGACGCAGCATTGAGTCAAGCTGTTCGTGCTGGGCGAGTGCAGCTTCACGTTGAACCCTTTGGCTTTCTTTTTGTCGCACTTTAAATTGTAAATTTATATAAATATTGGGCCTTAATTGAATAGGATGCAAAATAGAAGTAGCTACTAAAACACTACAAAATACTAAAATTGTATGTTAATTTGGAAGTTGTAAGAATTGGACATGCATCTCCTGAAAACGCTGTAAATAAATATTTCTAGACGGGTTACGTACCCGAAGGTTACGTTAAATTGTACAAATAGGATTTTTTCCACATTTCAGGCTGCATCCCAAATATAGCAGGGTAGGCTAACACAAAATACCTGTTAAATAATCCATTCCTCGCATTTACGTTTTCGAAACATTCCGTGTTAAGTGATATGCTTTGTTAAATCCCTTGTCTAAGCGATAATATAGGCGTAATAAATAAAAAACTCACTTTGCATTGCCGCCAATTTTTCGTCCTGCGCTTTCAGCTGCAAAGCTACCATTATCTGCGATTCTTGTTGCTGTAAATAAAGAGCAGCCCCTTCCATAGTTAGATCTTCTTTGCTGTCTAATGTTGGCATATTCGTTTCCGAATTTCTTAATAAAACTTGATCTCTTTTTATTTCTTGTATGGTATTTTTTTGTGGTTCCAGTTCTTCAGTATTTGCTTTAGGTTTTTCAAGTTCCTTTGCATTTGCTTTGGAAGGTTCTAGATGTTCCTGTGCGGATTCTTTGGTTTTTTTAGGCTTTTTAATTGAGCCACCTCCAAGCCAAGCGGGAACATTTTCTTCTTTCTCGTCTATGTTTTCTTTATCTTGAAATATACCTAGCCAATCGTCATTAGACTTACTTTTCTTTTGCTGATTGGGAACTTCTTTAGAATTTTCTATTTTAGAGGAAGATATTTGCTTATTCAATTTGGTAGATGGCAAGTTGGTATTTGTATCTGCATTACTCAAAAACGAATCTAAATCGAAATCTTGTTTTCTTGCTGTTGTCGGTCTTGTTACTTTAGTTGATGGTGCTCCTAGAATATCATCTAGTAAGGACTGTGAACTTTTAGCTTTATCTAAATGTTTTTTAGGTTCTTTTTTTACGTCTCCACTTAATTCATTAAAATTAACTTTGTCAATAATACTCGTAGTAACTTTGGACTTTGCCGGTGATTTACTAGTTTCAATTCTATCAGAAGACAATTTATTTTTAGATTCAATTTGTTGATGTACAGATTCCTTTGAAGTCAATTGCTTAAAATTGATTGAAGAAGTAGTCTTTAGAGAGTCACCTTTGATTTTAAAATCAAATGAAGGTTCCTTCTTAAGAGTATGAGTTTTATCCCCTGTCAATATTTTTTCGTCTATATTACTTTCTTGAGTTTTTGTCTCTTCTAGATTAAATAAAGCGTTCTTCTTTGCCGCAATCGGAGTTTCCGTTTTCTTTTGTGGTTTTTTCTTTCCAAGTATATCATCGTCAAAAAAGCTATCATCACTCCCATCACTTAAAATTCCAGCTAATGGATCATCAACATTGAAACTCATATTTTCTGGCTTAAAAAGTTACTACCTAGATATCAACGATTATTAAAACTTATTTTTAATATTTTGTTTATAAATTTGGCGCCATAGCAACATCTTTTACAGATTATCGAAAGCGTAATTGTCTTAAGGATGAAATAATTTAATATACACATTACTTGCATTAATCATTACTGACGAACTTTATTAATAGGTATTATATAAATTACAATTATAAACTAAATAAAAAATAAAGTAAAGAAAACATTACGTATAAAAATATTTTTTTACAGCACGGTCATTTTCATTGTATTTCTGAACGCAACACAAAGAGTGACGATTAATGAAAAATTTGTTGCTGCACGTCAGCCAGTCGGCTGTATTTTTAATTATTATTTCAAAACAACTCTAAAAATATACATTTTTTGTTTATTAGATAAATCCAGGTATACAATTAGTGTTGAATCATGGAACATCTAGGTAAGGTTCAATACATATTTCTTTTAAGTTTGTTGTAATGATTTTTGACAATTTTGTTTGGTTCTGAAAATATCTTTTGTTCTATAATTTTGCTAACTCATGTCACTTTTTAGCGTCTGAAAAAGGAGACACTGCAGAAAATTTAGACCCTAATTCAATAGCCAATGGCAGCTCAAAAGTAGCTGTGGATAACAAAGCATGTGTTAATATTGGCAAACCGCATATCGAAGCCTCCACTGAAACCGCTGCGTGTAGTTCAGAATCAACAGAAGATTCAATATGTGAGATCCCGGAACAAATCGAATTTACCGTAGTTTTTAATAAAAGTAGACATGACATCACATTTGCTTATGATGCTACTGTATTAGAACTCAAAGCTCACCTAGAAAGGATATGCGGCGTACCACAATCAGCTCAAAAATTAATAATTAAAGGTATGGCCCGGGATAATGTTACCTTAAGAAATGCTGGAATATTAAAAGGTGGCAAGGTAATGCTTGTTGGATCTAAAATGGATGATATATTGGCGGTAAAAAGTGCACCTAAGGTACAATATTACAAATACCATTCTTATTATATTAAAATTTTGTAATAATATGAAACATATTTATCATTTTAATATTATTTTTATTATTATAGGAAATTTTGGAAGAAAAAAATAGTAGTCAGTCAAGTAAGGAACCACTGTGCGTACAAAAAATCCACAGAAAAGTTCTTGATAAAGGAATCCCCCCAGATGTTATGCCGGGTATTAAAGGTGTTAAGGTATGTATATTACACATCTTAATATATGAAAATATTATAAAGTTACCATAATTTAAACATTAAAAAAATAAAAATATAGTTATAAAGAAGTTAACACATAATGAATTTATTATTAATAACATAAATAGAGTTGAATGTTAGATAATGTTGAGAGTTCAATTCCCTCTAGTCAAATGAATTAATAACATTTATATATATATATATATATATATATATATATATATATATATATATATATATATGTAGAGGCATAGATATATAGAGATCATAACTATACATCTCTGTGTCTACTCTGTTTTGTGCAATAATGTCAAAAGTCAAAAAATAGTTAATAACCACTTTTGACATTCGTCAAAATATTTATTTATTCAAAAATAAAATTTTTGTATTTTATTTTTCTTTCATTTTTATTTACAAATTGTTTGCATACCTTTAAAATTGATCACATTAATTTCAATGGAATTTTGAAATGGTTATTTACGAAATAAATAATATCACTTCATTTAAAAAAGGCTGCCAAGGCACAGTGGCAGTGTCTAAATGTAAATGCAACAGTTGGGCTTTGATTCCCACTAGGGGGAAAAAATTATTTTCATTTCCTCACTGTTGTAATAAGACAAAGCACATCTACTTTTTAAACAACAATGTTGAAACACAACATTAGGTGGTGAGTGGGAAACAGAGGGTCTTAACACTAGGTTTCATCTACTTATCTTCCTATAAAACTATAAAAATAATCCTTGAAATTATATATTTTAAATTAATATGTACAATTATTTGCTATTAGGAACCACTTCCTCCTGTGCCATTAAGTGGGATGTTAAATAAACATGGGGGCAAAGTGAGGCTCACTTTTAAACCAGAACAGGATCAACTGTGGCTGGGAACAAAAGAGCGTACTGAGAAGCTTGCCATGACCTCTATTAAAAGTAAATATAATTTCTGAGTGCTAATTAATTATTTGTGATTAAGAAAAAATATTTACTGAAATAAAATATTCATAATGCATGCAATGATGGTTGTTGCTCTTCAGTTTAAAATATTTTAAATTGCAAAAGCATATGATGCCTAAATATTGTAAATATTTGTTTTTTATTTAACAGGTATTGTATCTGAACCTATTAAGGAACATGAAGAATATCACATAATGGTGAGTAATGGTGGTTTGATGTTTTTTTTAAATTTTATATATATGTAACTTTAAAATAATATTGCATTATTCACATACACTTAGGAAATTTATTGACTACATTCAAAATATTTAGAAATATAATATAAAAAAATTTGAACATAGTGACACTAAAATGTTCACATCTTGGATACTATCCAAGCAAACCAACCAATTAAGCCATTTTCCTTTTGAGCTATTCTGATACCTTGGTAAATATTTTTTTCGTTGTTAGCCTCTTTGTATTCTACAAATTTCCAGTACCCACAGATTATTAATAAGAATGATCATTTATATTCTTAAACGATCATTCTTATTCGCTCGATCGCAAGAAATTATATTATACTTATACTTCCACTTTGGTTTTTATTTTTTACAGGGTCTACAACTTGGTCCTACAGAAGGGTCCAGGTATTGGGTATACTGGGTGCCTGCACAATATGTAGAAGCCGTAAAGGATGCTGTATTTGGAGTATGGCAGTTCTTTTAATTACAATATTGCATGTGCATCTACCATATGCGATCTACTTGGGTAGTTGCAATATATTTAAAAATTGTGGATGTGACCTAATGTGCCCTAGCACATTCTACACAATATATTCCATTTTATATTTAGAATTTCATAATAATGATTGACTTATACAATTTTACGGTAATATAAGATAATTAGTGCTAGGGCTCTCTCTCTATTACGACCTAAATTATTTCATGTTTAGTCCTTATTTTATTTTTTTTAACTCAAAACAAAATTCTTTGTTTTAATATATTGTTCATGTTCATGTATCAGTGGTACTGTTTGTTTTGTGATATCATTATGCTATGTCAATTATGTATTGTCCATTGATAATTTGACATATATCTGGTCAAGTGAGAAATTATTTTTTGCTATTATAAAATTGGATTATATGCATATTATGGGTTTTAAAACTGTACAATAATGCTAACAATGGTAATGTAAAATCGTCTCCAGTGCAGTATTGTCAAGAGCTTATTGTCCTTTATGTTTCAAAACCTGATCTCTATTCAAACTTTATAAAAATTGTACACAGTGAAGGATTGGATGGAATAAAAATGAATCGTTTTTAAAAATGGTATGTTAAAACATATTTTTCTGCTGCATTTTTGTTTTTACAATCCATACAATGCTTCACAGTAATTTGATATTAGAATTAGATAAAAATGTTTTAAACTTAAAATGGTTTTATTTGAAATTTCAAAAAGCAACATCTTAGTGGTGTAAAAATTTAATCACAAATAAATATGACAAAAACAATATTATTATAGTTCTTAAAGCTAGATGTAAATAGTCATTCAATATAATAAAATGGCACTTTAAAAAAAAATTATATAGAGAAATTATAAACTTTGGCATCTCGATATGTAAATAATACTGAAATTGAAGAGCACTGGTGAAAATAATATAATCAACCATATTCAGATTGCACTGTCAAAGAGAACTGGCCTTTTGGAATAGTTGTTGCATGGTACCAAAGACGTGTGTCCAACAGAACTGCAACAGAAAAGTACTAGGATAATTTCTTATAAATAAATCTTATTTTAACATTCATGTAAATGCTTTTTAAATTGTAATTTAAAATAAAAAAAATTCTAAGCAACTATTTTACTCTGAAAATAATATTCCAAAATTATTATTTATTAAACTCAGGCAAGTATTTTTGAATTATTCAATTAACATGTAGCTATCTTTGGCTGGTAAAGCAGCTCACTCTCCTGAGAAGAGTCAGACACAAACTCAACAATGGCTCTGGTCATTGTTGCTTAGTACAAATAACACAACAATAGCAATTATTGATTTCTAATGTTAATTCTACACTTTACACCATTGAGATCATTGTGGTGTAGGGGCACAAGCATGTCACATTTACAGGCACATGCTTGTGCCCCTACAGACATGTGTCAAACCTATAAAAAAAATTACCAATATCTCCCGGTTCCACATAATACTGAAACTTCTGACATATTTGTTCACATTCTGGAACAGGAAGTACAGTCCATATCTTGTTACCCTTAACTTGCCCTTGCCACATTAATCTTGGTATATAATCTAACTGAAAATGCCATAAAGGGATAATTGTAATATTAAAATATATTATTTAGTTAGTTAAAGCCATAGTAGCATCTGAGAGTAGATTTGAAGTCTGAGAGTAGTTTTTATCAGCAATTGCCACAATTATTGTATTTTTATTTGCCTGTTCTGTAAAACTAATATGGTGTTTCAAGAAAGAGGAGTGTCTTCACATTATGTGCCCTTTGTCCATTTTACAGAAAAAAGTGTGAAGTTTTATACCATTTAGTAAAAAAAATTATATATAACCTACATGCATGACGGCTCCCATTTCATATCCAAAGAATATATTTTCAGTTGCTGGAAATTCAGCATCTTCTGGCAGAAATTCAGGAATACTGTAGTACTGTCTAATATTTGCCAGTATGTTAGGATGACAGTTTCCCCTAGAATAATAAAAAATATATTTTAAAAATTTAAGTAAGTTACAATCTCAATACTATGCTTCAAATACTAACCATCCTACATACCAAGGCTCTTGCCCGGGATCATTGTTTACTCGAGCATCAGGCATCTCAAATACCTGTTTCAGTGTAAAAATATTTGTCTTGAAGTTAAGAAATTGACAGCCTTCTTCCAAGCTCTCATAGCTACCAAGAGTTTCTTCATACAGTCTTTTAAATATATAAAAATTTAATTCTCTAGTCGCCCTCCAGTGTTTTACAGCACTTTTTACTATTATTGGCTTTGAAGAATATGCATACTTCTGTACATAAACAGAATAAAAATTAAAGTTATAAATTTAAAATCGTTGTACCAAGGAATGCCTTATCTCTAGTGAAAATATCGTACCCTAAAATTTTGGCGTGTGATGTTCTGTAGTATAATAGGTTTCGTAACGTTCGCACAATAGTTACAATCGGCAAGCGGCCGCGTCGCTTCCCACACCAAGTGATTAATAGGTAACAAACATCTTGCACTTAATAAATATTCGACTGCGAAACTAGTTATAGTTCCTAATATAAATACTAACACTACTGTTATTATCGCGGTATTTAAACCTATAAATAATGTTTTTTCTTTATTGTTAACACAATAATATTGTCCAATTAACGCTGGATCTAAGCCTTTTTGAATCGCCCGGTTCTGAATCCATTTTAGTTTTCTTTGTATAATTTTCTTATCTCTAATAACTTTTTGCATAGTGTCATTATTTATTATATTTGTAAAATTTCATAGAAATGAGAGCATTTTACAAAACTACCTAATATCTATATTTGTATGAATGTCAAAATAAATTGACAATGATTTTGTCACTTCACATTAGGCTGTCTGATCTATGGATTTACGCGTCCTTAATTTTTTTTTACCTTAAACTAGTAAAATAATGGTCATATCTATTACTATGCTAATAGTAATTATCGTGTAACAGTTTTAACAAAATTTTACAAGTAAAAAAAATTACGGTGAGTGAAAGTATATCTATTTTATTTTATTGATTTTCAACTGATAAAAGTACGAACTATCTATAATATGACAGATATATATGTGCAAAATAGCGTCAACGTACAAACACAAAACCCAAGTGAATTTGTCTATGACTTGACCTGACGCTGTCAAGTCAACGAACTGATGAACTTGGCGGTTTCAGTACTAAGTTAGTTAGGTAAAGCCTAAAATGCCTCCTAAGAAGCGTGAAAAAGATAGTGAAACAAATAAAAACTCAAAAATAGACCACTTACAGGCTGACCATGAGTTATTTTTACAAGCATTCGAAAGTAAGTCGCGATTGTGAGTGATGATAAGTTGCATTCTCTTATGTATAATTTGGACATTATATTTAAATATCTGTCTTATTTCAGAGCCTACACAGATATATAGATTTTTACGGACGCGTAATATGTTATCGGTTCGTATTCAAGTTTAAATTATTTACAGTGTAAATGATCTATGAACAATTGTTATATGGAGTGTTTTTGTTTGCAGCCAATTTTTCTAAACAGGACGTTGTCTTATATGAAACGTAGAATGTCTAGGAGTAATAAAACTCGTATCGGGTTTAAAGTAGATTCTTTGTTGGAAAAAATAACTTTAAAAAAAAGTACTGAATTACAACCTAATAGTTTAGGTGGTTATATGACTTTAACATTTTTGGGCTTTTATGATAAAAGCTTGGAAGACCCTAGAGATTTTCAAGTTAAAGTTGAAACATTATTATTAAAAATTTGTCACAAGAAAAGGAAAGAAAGCTCATCTGCTATTGTGGAAGTATCAGTAAGTATAATGTTGTAATAATAAACATGTGTTAATTATATAATTTGATCAAATAATAATTTTGTCTTTCTAAATCTCACTCAATGATAATTTAAATGATAGGTTGGAAGCTGTTCTGTACCTCTCAACCCCTCAACATCTGAGCCTCCAGCTATGGCATCAGCAGTCAGTATCTCTAGTGACACATTTAGTCCCTCTCAAGGCCCTAATGTCAAGTCTTACATGTTGATGTTAAGAGTAACTGTCACAAATGCCTTGGCTAATACCAATGGTGCTAGTTCTACAGAAATTACTAATGGGGAAAATGATGGTAAGTAAAGATACAAAATGAAGCACCAAACATATTATAAAAATGTAACTAATCACTCTTTGTACATAAAAGATGCATTTTCACATTCTATCTCGCACACAGCAGGGTAACTTAGCCATTCTGTTCCGTATTTTCTGCTAAATTCTGGAGGCATTGCGTGGCAGAACTTGACATTTCACTTTGCTTTGACACCAGAGCGAGATATTAAAATCTAAATTTAAATAAATATTCCATTTAAATGGAAGATATTTGAAGAGATTTTTAATTTTTTTTCTGTGTTTATTCTTCCTAATCTCTTTAATAGTTTAAAGATTTAAATGCAGTTTTCACTACTGTATTTTGCCAAATTTCCCCTAACTTTCTTGTTAGTTTTATTTCAACTGATTTATAAATAAAAAACTATATCAAAATAAACTACATATTATGTTTAACTAAATTACTGTAAAATAATTTGTTATATTGAATTGACTGAAACTTTACTTTTCTTTGTATAGATATTGTTTTTAAAATAATAATAAAGTAATTTAGATTAGTATATAGATAATTGTTGATCTGCCAGTTTGTAGTATTATTGTGATATAAATATGAATATAGAATAAAATGAGGAGATGAAATACAAATGCTACACAAGTTTTAAAATTTAAACATTTTTATTTTAGAACCTTTAACAAAACGTCTTAAATCATCTACTGATATAAATTCTCCAAGTACTGATTGCAAGTGGAGTAAACTTTATGGCAGTGAATTGATAGTGTATGACAAGCACAATCGTTGTTTACTTACAAATGGTGAATATGATTTAGTCTTACATGACGTAACTCCTGGTGGACGCAGCGCTACTATAGCCAGATCTCCACACAAAGCTTTAATGGCTCAGTGGGAGACTATACCAAATGTAAGTTTATATTTATTATAATCACCTCACCAGTATACTTTAATCATTTTTTAATGTACTTTCAATATCAGGATAGAAATATATTAATATAATAATATAAACTTAAGATAATGTGATAAAACAAGAAATTGGAACTCTTGATAACTGTCCAAGCTCTGTCCAGCCACTAAACTATACATTCTTGTACTCTCATTAAAGCTCTTTTACCTTTGTTTCATACAACTTTTGTTATTAAATCTAATCTAACTTAAAGTATTCCGCACACAGCAGGCTAGGCAGAGGGAACCTAGTGTTAAGACACTCTGTTCTCCACTTTCCGTCATATTCTGGAGGCATTTCATTTTATTCAAAATTAGCTATTTTCTGCAGCATTGTCTGTGTTATTAAATGAAAATAACTAATAACAACAGATCACTCAAACTCTAAAGTGCTGAATCTATCATGTATTTGTATTATTTTCCTTTGTTAGTCTGTTCCTACTAATTGCAGCATGATGTAAATTGTGTGAAATATTAAGCATTATTTAAATGGACTATCCAACACATTTTTTTTTTCGAATTGGCTTTAATGCTTTTGACCTGGACTGGTCTTAACAGCGTCACCGGGCGGGGAGGGGCGAGAGTAGCTCGCCCCTCCCCGCCCGGATGGACTCGCTGCCTCTTACGGCGGCGAAGTGTGTCGTGAGCCTAAGGAGTGAATCCTGCCTATATATTGGGTGTTTGCGACAGTAAATCTAACATAAAATATTATTTTGGGTGAACATCAAATTCTAAAAAACTACTGGTTAACCAGTAGTTTTTTAGAATTTGATGTTCATCCAAACTTTAGCTTTAATGCTTTGTATAGTATGTTCAATGAGTTGTGGTTGCCTTAAAGTTAGATTTTCTGAATTGCGCATTTTTCACTCGGGAAGAAAATAATCAAAATAATAAAAATCTATATTAATCATATATCATATATATTAAGCTGAAGAGTTTGATTGTTGGTTTGGTACAACGCGCTAATTTCAGAAACTACTGGATGGATTTGAAAAATTCTTTTTTGAATGGTTCATTTATCAAGAAAAGCTATATAACATCACGCTTATAAAAAATAAAATGTGGCAAAAAATAGGAAATACAGTATAACCTTAACTGTACTTAACTTAATGTAACGACCCTCAATATAACGAATTGTCGATCTTGCAAAATTAAAACAAAATATTATTCACCTCTATATAACGAATTTCGATAACTAATAACGTTAACATAACGAATCCTATCAGTTTATTACATTCAATTTCATATTGAAAACAATCCCGTCAGGTTCAGACTTCTTAAATCTTCTTCGTAAGACAGTTTTAGGCATTCAGTAATGTAAACACTGGTGTTTGACACTGTTGTTTCAAGCTTGCAATGGCTGATAAACGAAAAATCTGAGATCAATAATTTTTTAACCTTGTTGATATAACAAATATTTTCTGATTCTCTTCAGAATCATTAATATTATATTTTTTTACAGGAAAACGATCTCCATTCAGAAACAAATCCATTTAATATATTTAAAGTGAGGCCATTATTAAAGTTAAAGCTAAGTTGGAGTCAAGAGCCCACAAATGGTTTAGTTAACAGGCCCAAACTATACCAGGATACAAATGGTGTTAAAAAAGAATCCAGTTCAGTTAAAGATAAACTTTCTACCCAGAAGTGTTCAACTAGTGAAATAAAAAATGGTATGTATAAAATAAAGTATTTTTCATTTATGTTATCTATATAAATTAAAAATAAAATATTTTGAATAATGGTTTAAATATTTGCTATAATTATATATGAATATTTATTTAATTTATACTTAAAATAGTTTTAAAAAATAAATCAGCTTCACGCTGTATTCCGCACACAGCAGGGTAGGCAGAGGGAACCTAGTGTTAAGACACTCTGTTCCCCACTTTCCGCCCAATTCTAAAAACGTGTTGAATGGCGGAATTTAACGCCGCGCTTTGCCTCGACACCAGAGCAAAGAAATGGAAATATATATTAAATAAATATTTTATTTCCTCGAGTGGGGATTGAACCTATAACTAGTCTTGTTAACAGTCATACTTTGTGCCGCTGCGCCACGTCTGGCTTCCGTCTGAAATAATTTATTTGTCCTTTTTGCTTATCGGTAATTATTAAAATTTATGTAAATTATCTGCCTTCATTGCGATTTTTTTTGTGTTTAAAATCTCTTATGTTCTCATACTTCAGGTGAAAAATTAAAACAAGAAAGTAATGAAGGTGAATCAAAAAGACAACAAATAATATATCAATTTTTATACAATAATAATTCGAGGCAGCAAACGGAGGCTTGTGATGATTTACACTGTCCATGGTGCTCGTTGGACTGCGGGACGTTGTATTCATTGCTCAAACACTTGAAATTGTGCCATTCAAGATTCAATTTCACTTATTTTGTGAGTTTTCGTTTTTTATCAATAATTTTATATATTATATGTATACGCAGATGGATGGCAAATCGATTCTATATTTTTTACTCCACATAGCATGGCCCCAAGATTTACCATTTTCAAAATATTGGATATTTAAAAAAAAACACATATCATCATGTTTGCAAAAGAAAATGCTTCAGAAAAATTATTTTAGATTTTTTTTACTGACTATATTAGTTTTGGATTCTTTGATGTATGCCACATTTAATTATGCAACATTTAGTTGCTTAAGTATTGAAGCTTATATGAAAGTGTCAAACGGGGTCATCTCGTCCGTCGTAATTTTTTTACGTGTTACTTCTAATATCATATTCTCGAAGGCTAATTGTTGTCTCCTACATCTAACCAGTCACTCTTTAAGTAGATAAATAAAATAAATTTTAATACATAAAAAATATTTAAACATGATGATTGCGGGTTGGATTTCCTCTTGGGGAACGCTCTTCTAAGTGGCAAATGGTGTATCATAAAACTAGATTACCGGTGTCTTCTACCTTGCAGTACGGGAATAGGCGTATAACTATCTCTTTTTAATGTAAAATTTTCACTCTGTGGTTTGTCGTAAAAAATGCATATATATAAAAATCACACCTTATCATATTTGTTTCTGCTACTTGGACTTTTGTATGGTTGCCAACAGCCGATCCCGGGCGGCGCGCGCGTGGACGTGTCCATCAACGAGCTGTACGACGGCTCGTACACGGGCTCGCCGCACGACCTGATCGCGGCGGCGGGGCGCGGCGGCGCGGTCATGGTGCTGCCCGGCCTGTTCGTGTCGATCACCGCCTTCGCGCTTTCGATCGGCGCGGTGCCGGCGG
>DWAO01003881.1:0-13507 GCA_018230605.1 Heliconius congener
GAGTTCTGCCACTCAACACGCAATGCCTCCAGAATTCGGCAGAAAGTGGGGAAACACTAGGTTCCCTCTGCCTACCCTGTTGTGTGCGGGATACAGGGTGAAGCTGATTTTTTTAATTCATTTTAGAAATTGAGTCCTTTCATTCGATATCTATGTTAGGTGGTTTGTGAAAAACTTTGTAATCTTCCATTTTGTTGCAGCGGTCATTTTGTGTTAACAATATTAATTATATGGAATTTCATTGTCATCAAAATTTTTGTTGTTATTTAAATTTTAACAACACGGTATTTCAATTCAAAGCTTATTAAATGATAGAAAAGTAATCATATACTGATATTAATACTGCGAGTTTTTACATACTTTCAGTTCTTATATTAATTTCTCTGCCTCTCTTTTATTACATCTTGTCTTATACTTATTAAGAAGACGTATAAAAATTTAAAGGTAGGCTAAAAATAAATCAGCTTCACGCTGTTTGTCACGCTGTGTTAACTTTGCCTCGACACCAGAGCGAAGAAATGAAAATATAAATTAAAGTAAATATTTAATTTTCTCGAGTGGGGATCGAACCCACAACCAGTCGCATTTTCACGCACACTTTATGCCTTCATTTAACACAATTAAAATAAAATACCATTAAATCCAAGAACGTGTCCACGAATAGCAATATATTGTTATACGATTAATTTATGTACAAAACAAAGCTAATAACGACTTCCTCATACGTATAGTTACTACAACAATTAGAAAAAAGTGACTTCCTTTCTCTCCTTTTTATCTCTTTCCCGTACAAAAGAATATCTGTACAATTCAACATCTCCATTCACGCCACTGTAAAAGCGTCGTAAATCATCCGACTTGGCCCTAGTGGTTGTTAGAAAGGATCATTAAAACTAGAGTGTTACTAGGGCATTCACACTGCCAACTGGCTATGGTACAGGCATTTGTATATGTAGAAAGAAAATATAAAAATATGGAGAATTTATGTTTTGGGATTAGAAAAGAAATCTCATGTGGTTATAAGAAATTGTATGTTTTTCTATTAAAATTCAAAATTCTACATTCGCATTTACTTTATTATGAATTATTACATAAGTAGGCAGTTAAAACGTTATATTTTAGTTATTGTGAATTAAAAAAGCCTTAGGGCCGGTTACGAATGAAGTTTCAGATAGTCATCTAATAATTAATGCTATCTCACAGACAGCGGATGAAAATACATAATAACTGTTTCTTGTATTTTCGAGAATAATTTTCTTATTCTTAATAATAGTAGGTAGCCATTAATGCGATTTGTTACAATTTTAAATTACATATAAGTATGTAAAAATTAAATACATCATTTGTCAAATATATATATCAGATATTGATTACTATTCGAGACCTGTGAAACCAAAAATTAGAGATTATCTGGTAGTTATGGCTATCCTGGATTTTAACCGCCAGTGGTGAAACTGGCCTTTTAAACTCTTTAAATATTTTCGTATCTAGATCATAAAAATTATAAACTTATTGTAGAACACTAGGTAAAACATACTAAATGTGGCGGACTTTTCAGCCCATGTATGTATATAACCGTAATATGTTTTATAAAATCGACATTTTTTAGATATTTATTATAAAAAATTGGCAATATAGAAAAAAGAGTACATATAGAGTAGTATATGGAATGATATAGTATTTTTTCATACGTAATTTTTATCATTTGAAAAAATGTCATAATAATACTTAAATTAATGCTAATTAATTATATAAACCTAATAAAGTAAGTGGAAAACGGAATTGTCTTAAAGAGAACGGAGTGCCTTAACACTGGGTTACACGAACCCTACATTGCTATGTGCGGGATACAGCGTGAAACAAAAAATATACAAACCAACAACTTTGTAATAAAGTCTAATAGGAGGAATAGAAATTACAAAATACATTATCCTCGACATGTCCCATACAAAGTAAGTCACGAATATGACTCACGCACGAGGCAGTTATGGTATCTAAATTAAAATGATTATTTAACATGGCTCACCTAAATAAGGAGTCACTGGTTAACAGTGCATTATCCAATTAGTAGGTACTATAAAATAATCAGGTATATTTTTTATGTTTAAAAAAAACGGCTCTTTCACAAGTTTATGTATTATCTTCCCAGTATATTCCGCACATAGCAGAGTAGGCAGAGGGCACCTGGGAACCTATTGTTAAACACTTCCGTTGCCCACTTTACAGTCTACTACTAGAATCTTGTATAAGATAAACAAAACACATAAATTAGGTACTATTCGTCACTGTGTACGTAACTTAACCCCACATCTGCGGAGGCGTACAAGTCTACACAACATCGTTTGTAATTAATCACTAAAGTAAAATTCACAATCGTCGTCGTAGGTATATATGTTATTGTTCTTAGTCCTTATTAAAACAATGGGCTTGTATGATAGAGAGATTTATGGGATTTTGATACAATTGTCTGTAGACATTTGAAAGCAATAAAATAAATTGCTTTCTCTTCTTCAATGCATCTTTTTTGTATAGTGAGACGTATTTTATAAAATATATACATTTTCTGAGGCCAGTCGTGGCGCAGGGGCACAGTGTGACTATAAAACCGACTGGTTGTAGGTTCGATTCCCACTCGAGGAGATGAAATATTTACTTATATTTATAGAGGAAAAACTCGGCGTTGAGTTCTGCCACTCAACACGCAATGCCTCCAGCATTTGGCAGAAAATGGGGAACGGAGTGTCTTAACACTAGGTCCCTGGTGTGTGCGAGATACAGCGTGAAGCTGAAGCTGTATATATTTCCTTCAATATTTGATTCTTAAAAAAGTTTATGATATTAACATTAAAATAAGTAATATTATAAAAGCCACGAGGGTCGACGTAAATTGGAGACCGGAGTGTCATAACACCAGATTCCCTCTGCTTACCCCGACATACGCGTGAAAATAAATAAAAAAGCGAAGAGAAGCCAAAAAAATAACATTAAAGATCGAAAACAACATCAATAACAAAACAATCCCCACGTATTAAATTTTAAAGCGTTGAAATTTTATAGCTGGCCAGTAATATTTATGTCAGAACTATTTGCCATTACAACCATTACTTCACTATCAGCAATGCAGTAATTAAGGCCCATCTCTATATCATTGTCTTAAGGCTTAAAATCATTAAAAGATAAACCTAAGATAAATTCAAAACGTAGGCGTGGGGTATTAAGAAGTAATAAATCTATTGTAGCCATCATTTTCATCTTAGAATGGAACATGGCGGTTAGTTTTTAGGGTTCCGTACCTTTTAAGGAAAAAAAGAAACCTTTTTAAAATCACTTTATTGTCCATCTGTCTGTCTGCCAAGACTTTTTATCTCAGGAACGCTTTGAGATATCGAGTTGAAATTCTAACCATATACTTAGATCTACGATCCCTTGATTTCCTGAAAAACGCGTATTTCGATAATAGTGATAGCCCTTTATAGAAAGGGAATCAAAATTGAACGGGTACTTCTGGGATCACCCAGAAGAAATAAATAAATAGAAGAATAGTTCTAGGTCACCTAGAACTATGAAATTTAGCAGCTAGCAGTAATAGTACAGGAAAAATTCTGAACATTATATATTTGTGGTTAAATCCTACAAAAGTAATAGCCTTAAAAGGTAAAAGTGAAGTATCAGATGAAACGGCTCTGGCTAAGGTAAGATCGGATTTCAGAAAAAGCTCGAGACCTCCAATATCGGAACGGAACCCTCCATGGGCGAGCCCGGATAGCGCTTGTTTTTTATTTAATTAGTTGGAGATAAAACATTGAAGTTGATTTATTATTCGTGATTACAGCTGAGTAATTAGTGAGGAGAATGTTCAATCATTTTATCGTGTCAATTTTGTTTGTAGAATGTAAATATGAGAGTGTGATAGGTTGTATTTCTTAACTATTGGCTTGCGCCGGCTTTTCTTGTATCAAAATTTTATAACTATTATTTAAAAAAAAATGTTATTCAAAAATATTATAAATTTGCTTTTTAAGATTAAGATCGAAAACTTTTTAAATCACGTCCTCAAATATTATATTTTATTTATTTTATAAGGCATTTTTTACGACCAAACTATATTACTTGCTTAGTTTCAGTTCTTATTTATGTTTAAAAAAATATAAATTTTGTAACATAAAGCAGCAAATAAGGCCAGATTTAGACATCAAATTAATAAATTATAGCTCTCTCAGCTTCACGCTGTATCCCGCACATAGCATGGCAGAGTGAACATGGGAACCTAATGTTAACTTTCTCATTCTATTCTATTAAGACACTTCCGTGAAATCTTAAAGCTCCTTCACACAAAACAATAACCGAGTGTTACGATCAATTTTCAAGTAGTTATACACAATTATACCATTGCGGACGTCGTAATTTCGACGCTTCCTCTACACTCCAGCATTATTAGGGCCAATCACTGAATTGCTGTGCATTGCAGTGCAATACAGTCACTGCAGTGAAAAATACTATACAAGGTATAGTAACAATGCTCTTTTCGTTACCATCTATAGTTAACGCGAGATAAGTATAGTTACCGTAATGTGGCGTAAAGCTTGTTTGATAGCAACCAGTAGTTTGGTATGCCTTGAGATTACCCTGGGTTCTATTATTAGGAGCTTAAGTGGAGATTATGTTGGAAATTATCATAGGGTCTAATGTTAGAATATTCTATTATTCTTTTGAAATATGGGGTTTTTGTTTAAGAGAAAAAATGTAAAGGCATTCTCAATTATTAAAATATGTGAATTTTGATTTTGGTTATGGTTTGTTTTAAGTAAAATAAATCGAATTGATAACCTCCTTTTCTTACAGAAGTCGGTTAAAATATATATATATATATATATATATATTATACATATTTTTGTCAGATGTAATAGAGACCCAAAACAAAACAATAAATCTCACAAAATTTCTTTATTTTTCAATCACTATTAACAATAAATAACAAATCAAAAAATAATTAAATACTTAAATCTCAATTCAGTTAACAATTTCACTTCACTACTTAAACTGCCACGACCACAGTCCAAACATAACCCGTGGTTTATCTTGTTAGCAATACAATTTGTATGACCATTACACAACCATAATTCGACCATACATTTCATTTGGATGGTCATCAGCCATCACCGATAATCGAGACATCAACAATCAACATATAGATTGATAGCAGTGGGTGGTCCATTTGTACCTAGTTGGATTTAATCGATTCTGGTGCGAGGCTTTCGAGAATGCATTTGTGTTTCGAATTACGAAACCGAAAAGTGATACTGTCCGAAGATGACAATAGTTTTAGATGTAGATATAGCTATTATTAAGCAATTTTTTTTAGCTTCACGCTCTATCGAGCACATAGAACAGGAAACTTGAGAACCTAACGCTAAGACACTGCGTTTCCGTTAAGACACATCTGTTCTCCCACTTTCTGCCAAACTCCGGAGGCATTTGCCTCGTACTAGAGTGAGGAAATGAATATATTAAATGTTCCATTTACAGGAGGGGAAATCGAACCAACAACCTGTCGTGTTTACAGTAAACACAATTATTTAACTTAGATTAGTTTAATATTACTACTAATACTTAATATATTGAGGCCGTCAGGGCACAGCGGTACAGCGTCTATCTGTGAAAGCGACAGTTATGGATTCGATTACCATCCGGCGAAATTAATGGAAAATTGGATGTTTTTAAACATTAATTTCTCTCCGCCTACCCTACTATATGGGGGATAAAACGTGAACCTAATATAGATATAGATAGAGAAAAAAACAATTAACCAGATAAAAATAGCAACAACCAGAATAGAACATTCTATTCTAGGATATGTACCCGTCACCACCTTATTTAATTGGTCATCGGTCTAGATAGGGCACAAAGCCCACATACAGGATGACATCGTTTATATCTCCGGTGGTATCAATTGAAGATAATATATGAAATAATCTTTTTATAATATTAGTAACATCATGTATAAAGGAAGCTTTCATAAAACGACATGAGATATCTAGTGGGTCGGATACAATATCATACTTTCTCTAATTGGACTCGGGAATTATATGTAGTTTAACTATGAATTTTTGCGTGGGAACGAACCCACAACCAACGTGATACATCGTGAGAGCGTTATCCTGTATGTTCAATCGATGATTCAAAAGGTAACAATAGTTTATATTTTAAGAAAGAATATTTTATATTTGAATTTGTAAAATTTTCGAAATTGTACCACACCTAAACAAGAAAAAAATATGAATTCAAAAATATCTATATAAATTATAAATATAGCAGGTTTTGAACTCGCACCTTTTGGCAACCAGACAAGCTTTCTGACTATTAACCTATACGTTCGTATCACACAAACAATATTAACACACACAAAAAAATACATATAAATTAAAAAAAATCACAGAAATAAAAAAATTACTACGCAACCGTCTCAAATATCAGTTACGTTCATAATTTATTCACATAGCAGCAACATTGAATTAATGACAGCCTCGTGTTGGTCGTCCCTTCGCTCATTATGGGCATGACCCTGGCCTTAAGAATACGAAATGCACTTGCGACAGTCGGTTTGATGGTAAAGTATATATATTTTTTTATTTTACAAATATTTTTATACGTTTGATCGATAATAAGACCAGACTGACCAGACATAGGTTGTAGGTTCGATTGTCTCTCGAAGAAATTATATATTTAAAGTATCTAAAGAGGCAAAGCGGAGAGTTGAGTTGCGCCACTCAACAAACGATGCCTGCAGAATCCGGGGGAAAGTGATGAAAGGAAGTGTCTTAATGGGAACAGAGTGTCTTAACACTAGGTTCCGTAAAATTTTCTGACTAGTAATAATGACCCGGGTATAAATATAGTAAGAAAAATCCTTGTGGAGGTTCAATTAACATCACCACAATCTAAGCTATCCGTATTACGGATTTTAAATATAACCATTTAAATACATTATATTATTTTTCACACTTACAGATACTATTACATGTTTTTATTACAGACCAGTCGTGGCGCAGGGGCACAAAATGTGACTGTAAAATCGACTGGTTGCGGGTTCGATCCCCACTCGAGAAAATGAAATAATTATTTATATTTATATTTTCATTTCCTCGCTCTGGTGTCGGGGCAAAGGGCGACGTTGAGATCCGCCACTCAACACTCACACACACACACTCACACTCAATGCCTCCATCGTGCAGAACTCGTTGGAAAGTGGGAAACGGAGTGTCTAAACACTAGGTTCCCTCTGCCTACCCTGCTGTGTGGATACAGCGTGAAGCTGATTTGAATTGATTTGTTTTTATCCAAAAAGGCCATAATCTGTTCTATATTTACCTCTCCATTCCGCTATTTATTTAGAGTAAAAAATTATCACCTAAAACGGTCACATTGAACAAAATTTTTAGAACTACCTTGAAATTTTGACAATGGGTGCTCTGTTCGATTGAAAAGTGCTAATAAGATGTAGATTGCATCAAGTGGCACGGATATAGCAACTGATAGCGGGTTCAAATATTGACTACGACGACTTATATGTAGAGGTGAATTCAGAATTTATATATACACATTTTTTAAAGAGGACTCAAGTATTTCTATGCTTTATTAGATATATAAGAAATTAATAGTATCGTCTATCCGTATAATTGTTAAAATACTATTTATATTTCACAATATAATCAATTTTTATCTAGGTAACACTCTTTTTCTAATTTCTCTTCTCTCTCTCTCTCTCTCTTCTCTTCTAATTTAAATTAAAGAAAAAGTGTTAACCCATTGATTTCTTTTTTGCGAAAAATATTCTTGTACTTTAACAAATAGAACAATTTAATGTAGTGTCAATCCTCTCTTCGACAGTTTTCACAGTAAAAAAATAAGATGAGGCCGTCGTGGTGCTCGGGCACAAGCGTTAACGCGTCGGTTGTAGGTTCGATTTCCGCTCAAAGAATGAAATATTTAATTTTAGTTGGTCTGGTAACGAGTTAAGCCGCAGCGTTGAGTCCCACAACGAAGCGTCTTAAAACTAAGTCCCCAGTTAAAAGTAAAAGGAAAAGAAAATTTGATTATAAACTAAATCAAAAAAGTCAAAGAAGGTTCCAGACAAACAATAGGGTTCACGATTCGATTTCGTATGAAAATAATACCCTTATTGAAATTTATGGGCAAAATTTTGCATACACCGCAATGAGAGACGAATGGTGTCAAGTGGTCGAGAAATGTATATCAGATGATAGCGTGAGCTAAATTTGAAGAGCTCATTCCTTGGGAACTAACGAAAAGTAAGTATGCCATATATCACTTTTTATTCTATTGATAAAGTTAAACGTCGTATAAAATAATTTTGATAAATTTGAATATGTTGGAAGCCATGACGCAGTGGGATGAGGGTTGACTGGTAAGAGTGATGATTGTGGGCTCGATCCTCAATGGAGATATGATTATAATTACCTAAATTATTTTCATTTTTATATTTAATTATTATTATTCTCCTCGCTCTAGTGGACGAAGACACGGCGTTGAGATACGACATTTTACGCGCATTGTCTCGAAAATTGGATATAAAAGTGATGACAGAGTGTTGTTTGTCTAATAAATTTATATATTACTTTTGCGTTAAGCTTAAATAATTATTAATTGATTAGAGTAAAGCGAGCGAGTATAAATTGTTAATAGGCAAAACTAAGTTTTAGGAGTAATAAAATCATTTTATAGAAATTATAGTGTATCGTCAATCATTTGCCTTTTTTTAGCTTCACGTTGTCTCCCGCAAATAAAGGGGGTACGCAGAGGGAACTTAGGATTCTAGTGTTAAGACATTCCGTTCCCATTAAGACATTTTTTTTGACACCTGTTGCTAAAATTCTAGAGACATTCAACATGTCTCATGTGTCAGAACATTCAACATGTGTCAGAACACAACGCCACGCTTTGCCTGGTTACCAGCACGAGTAAATGAAAATATTAAATAATTCATTTCCTCGAGTGGAAATTGGACTCATCAATATACCCTTAAAAACTATATAATAAACTATGTCGTTTTTTAAGGGTGGCTAGTCAATATCTCGACAGATACTGAATGAAACAAATGAAACAAATACTGAATGAAACAAATGAAACAAATACTGAATGAAACAAATATATTTAGATTAGAATTTTATCGTCAACTTTAGCTGATATTGTCTTATCTGTTAATAGAGAATTATTTAAATATTTTGTGATATGTATCATAAACGAATTATATATAAATATTTCATATATTAAGTTAATAAATCATACATTAATATTTATAAATACTTTATTTAATATAATGGTACCCAGGTACTATTAGGTAAACATTTACATTAAAAAAAAATCATAAAAGCAAAAAACAATGCAAAAGTTTAAAACAATCTACCCACATTTTTTTGTCAACTAAAAAAAAGCATTACGTGAAACCATTGATAGTACCGCTAATTATTCTTGGCGTGTTGGGACTTAAGGATCACATACATTAGTCTCAATATCTTACCCACTTAGAACTGAGTTCAGCATTCAAGTGTTAAGTACAAGTGGAAGCAAATATTACAATTTGATTCGAAATTTTAAAAATCTTCAACATTATTTCTTGCTGAATGCTTGTACGAGGTGCGAGTTCGAATTTTGCTACGTTTTATACGTTTTTTTGAAAATGTACTTCTTTTTCTATTAAAACAATGCTTAATTATGAAAAAAAAGTCTCCGTTTTTTTTTTCAAATTGCGGTGTTGGACCAATAATATAAAGAAAGTTGAGAACGGTATAACGTATTATTAGTTTCTCTCTGCCTACGAGCCCAGGAACAGCCTATTGAAGATTTATTATACCATAACTACACAAAAATGTTAGAATTAATTATTTTTTTCTTGAAAAACATGGTGCGCTGTGTCTTCCAGATCAAACTCGAAATGCATTTAACAATAACCCCATCATTAAAATACAAAACCAGCCCAAAAAAATATGACAGCTATAATTTCGCTTCACTAAAAAAAATTGACATAAAAGAGAAATTGGCGGTAAACGAGCTGTCATTTTACTTTTTAATTTTCAGACCAACGTGTCACGTTATCGTGCCAACATGGTACACTACGGTCGAAATGTCGTGACTCGTGATCGCCTTGAAATTAAGCGTTTTAAACCTTTGCACATCGTGTACACGGGAAGATAATATTCCAAAAGTATGAAAAGTTCTCTAATCAAAGTGCTCAGCTTTCCGCCACCACATCTACAACTAACTTTCGGGGCGGCCACGACTCGCCGACCGTACTGTATCACGCCATCATGCCAACATGGTATAAGGCCTCTTTAACGGATACTGTTAATCTGACAGGTCGGATGTTTTGACAGCAGCGCAATTACCTGCCACTTTGTTTGGCTCACTGTACCAACCGTTCACATCCGTTCGTTGCTCTGATCTGGGGCTTAAATTGACGAGATAATATATTGTGAATGCGAAAAAGGAATTTAAATTATTTTTTTTATCTTTAGAGGTTATTTAATGTACTTTTTAAAACCGTAAATGAACTCAAATTATTTAGTTAAAAATTTACATATTTAACGAAACTTGTTAGTGATACTGGAAAATAAGTGTATTTAATTTTAATTGATATAATATATTAAGTAGATATGGCATTATAAATATAGTTCCACTATTCGTTATCTGTTCATATTGTAGTAGTTCATGTTTTAAAAATCAATAAATATCAAATGAAGAATGTGCAGGCATTCTATTTACAAGGTTTCATTTTATTACAAGCACTTTCAGCATTACTTGCATCATAACATACATTGTACGAAACATGAAATAAAGAATATTTCATAAGTATCTAGTTACATAAAAAAAATATATTTTTTAATATAGAGGTATCTCATCTATGGAAAGAGTATGTACATGTACAAAGTAGGCAATTTATAAAAAATATAAAAGGGTCAATGTTTATACTTTAATATTATCATTGTGTAGTAAACTTTTGTTTTTATTACACTTTTAAATTTACAACATATTCATAAAATAAAAGAAGCAACTATATTATATACAATATTGTGGCACAATGGGATAGCATCCCACTGTTAACATGATAGTTTGATTGTGTTTGATTACCATTTAATTTACTATGCAAAAACCATTTTGCGAAATGCTAATTATTTAGAAGACAAAGTATTCAGTTTAATGATTGAATAATTTAGAAGACACAGTGTTTAGTTTAATGATTGAATGATTTAGAAGACAAAGTATTCAGTTTAATGATTGAATGATTTAGAAGACACAGTGTTTAGTTCCCCTACCCATATTTAATGCCTCAAAAATTGTGTGAAAATTGGAGAAATGAGTGACATAACAATTGAATCCTTTTCTCTACTGTGCTATGTGGGCAAATTCATGAAGCTGTAACTATATTATAGTGGAAATTGTACTGTAGTGCATTTAATGTGGTTTTTACTATTCATAATTAATCTACAAAAAATTTAAATCATATAGTACTTTTCTAGATCTTTAAAAATAGATAAAAAATAAATAAAACAATTTGTGTATTACAAAAAAAGTCATATAATAAAATAATAATTTGACACATATCATTTGATAATCAAATTAATTTTGTTGCGTTTCTGAGTACCCAACAAGAGAAGGCCAATGATGAATGGACGCACTTCAATATGAATGCACTCACTGTATGTAACATAGTGGGAACATTCGCACTTATGTGAGTAAACTTTGTTTAATATACTTTTGTTACATATTTAGAGTGGAATTGCATTTCATTTTTTTTATTCTGAATGAACAGAATCTAAAAATATCTTAATTAGGCAAATTGTAATGATTTTATATGTTAAATTATAATTCATTCATAAATAATCTTAGTAACACAGCAATAAATAATACACTATACATATATTTAAATAACAAAACATATGTCTCATTGTCTAGGTATCTTCAATCCTGATATATGATAAATAAAGCGAAATAATTTTCTACCAACGTTATCGTTTATTGTGCGAAATATATTTTGTCAACGATGATAAAAATGAATACTGTCGTTGCTACAAACTTTTTTTTACTTTGACGTCAATAAATGTAGTTAAATAATCCACTTTTACCTTCATATTTTGATTCCGATTGGCCTTGAAATGTTTTCAATGTCAATGATCAATGTAAAGAGGAAATTGCCTTATATATTAAATACAAGATCATTGATCAATTAGATAAACGGCAAACAAATCGTAATATATTATGAAATACGTAAAAAAAACTTACCAATAAATAGTATCATAAAATCCAGTAACACTTTTCGCAATAAAAATTTGGAATCACGATCTATCGAAATCGAATGTGTACGAGCGTTCGGTTTGCGGTCGTTTCGCTCCATTTTTACTAATAATTATTTATTTATAATTTTAAATAATATTATTTTGGTGTTAAACGATGTATTGAAACGTTACGAAACGTCAAAGCGGACTGAACGCGAGCTGTCAATAACACACGTCAACACACAGCGCATGCGCGCGCCGACTGCGGCTAGTCGGCTACAACCACGATAGGAACTGCCGGTGCGTTCGGAAAGATAATAAAAATATAATGAACATTATAACATTAATTAATCGCTAATAAACAATGTATTTAATAGTTTAGCTGTAATTGTAATTAATTTAAATATTTCAAGTCAATTAGATTAGAAATGTACAGTTTATATATATTTTTTTATTAATAAATATAATATTATTTAGTATTTTACGTTGCATGAGTTTGTTTGTAATATAAATTCAAAATGTATAAGGATATATATAATGATATAATTTAATTATTGTTTTGATTGCGTTAAAAAAATAAAAGTGTAGTTTAATTTGTTTAATAATAAATGTGGCTTCACATTTACTCTGCGTTTTTAATGAGTCTGGAAAACAAATGATTAAAAATTACATATTAAGCAAATTTTAAATTCTGTATTTTTCTAGTTAATTGAATTCAACAACTTTTCAAATGAAAATATAAATTTAAATTAATTTTTCATTTCCCCAAGTGAAAATAGAACCCACAACCAGTCGCGTTTACAGTCACAATCTTGTGACCCTGTGACTTGAAATAAAAAAATACTTTTTTATAAATCTGGTAAAATAGCCCAGTACAACTACAAGTGTAATTATTATAAAAATGTAATTGATCTTTTTGTTTCGAGGCAGAGCGCGGCGTTGAGTCGTGCTACCCAACACGCAATGCCTCCAGAATTCGGCGGTAAGTAGGGAACGGAGTTTTGTAACACTCTGCCGCACCCAGCAGGGTGCTGGGTGCGGGATACAGCGTGAAGCTGATATGAAAGTTCAGAAAAGCCTCCAGGTGCTTGATTTCGTTATACAAGTTATGATGCTTTGAATTGAGATTTTATTTATAACTAGCGGACCCGGACGCGGCTTTGCCCGCTTAAACTATACGAATATTTATTAAATATATTTATGAAATTATTTTCAGT
>DWAO01003882.1:0-13506 GCA_018230605.1 Heliconius congener
AACTATTTATTTATATCCTCATAGAGAAATTATAGCTTTTTTGGGCACTGTTAATGTGTTAAGAAAATAAATTTGATCAAAATACATTTATTTATCGATATATATATCCACTAAGAAAGGATTTTAGAACATCCGCTAAGAAAGGATTTTAGAACATCCGCTAAGAAAGGATTTTAAAAAATAAAAATATTTTATTGAAAACGCGTTTCATGGTTTTTTAGAATTCACCCCTAACTAAGGGTGCAAATAAGCAGGCGAAGCCGCGTCCGCTAGTGTAATACATTTTGACGTCGTGGTACAGCGGTACTGCGTCTGACTATAAACGGATGGTTGGTGATGGTTATAAGTTCAATTCCCATTTGGAGAAATGAATTAATTTAATTCCTTCCCTCTGCTAAGAAGTCAAAACTACCGCCTCCCAATTGGCAATGTCTCGAAAGTTGTGCACAAAATATCTTAACATCTTGATATTCTCTGCATATCCTGCTAAATGCGTGATACAGCGTGAAAATAAAAAAATCTTTTAACGTAATTTTTATTTGCATAACGTTACAGCAATGCTACCAGTTAAAACAGACGTAGTGACTGGTGCTTCAAGGCTGTGCCCCGGGGCCCGGAGATCTTTCTTCTGTCGCATTAAGTGTAGATTATCAGCAGATAGCGCCAATCAACAGCCAGCAAGTGATGAAGTTAAAGAGGAGAACGAACCAAATGCTAAATTGAGAAAGAAGCAGGCGAACGAGAAGAAATATTGTGTTGTACAATGTACAGGTCAGTTTCTTAAGAAAAATAAGATAGTTTTTATATATTTGTTGTTTTGATCAATCGATAACAAGAAAAATATTTTTTTATGTTTAATAGTTTTGCTTTAGATTCATTAAATAGAATAATCGTTATAAAAACGAAAATACCAGTTTATTTTGTCTTATTAAACCTATAGAGCGTATTCAAAGATACCTTTATCATTACTTCTATACATAATTACCCTAAAAGCCAATACTTTATACACTTGTTGCACTGTGCCCCACCGGCAGTGTCCAACACTGTAGACAAAAGTATAGATGACACTAACAACATATGTAGTCACTGTCGTAGAGACAGACGACGCCTCGTTCTCTACATTTTGTCCATAGAAACGACATTTATAGTATAAAAAAGACTTGTTCATAATTTTTATCTTTAACATAATTGTATTATACCCACTATTTATGTATATTCTATTAATTGAGGCCAGTGTCGTGGTGTAGAGGCACAAGCGTGCGATTTTAAACGCGACAGATTGTGGATTCCATTCCGATTCGAGGAAATTAAATATTTAATTAATATCCTTATTTCTGAAAACGAGACAAAACGACGCGTTAAGTTCCACAACTCAATACCCAAGAAAATGTCTTGGACTCTATTGACACCTAGTTCCCAAGTTCCATCTGCCTACCCTGCTATGTGCGGGATACAGCGTAAAACTAAAAAAACTTAAAAAACAAAACTTATCCCACAGACTGCACTTTCTTGATGAGACAACTATAGTACATTATGGTAATGTATATTTTAATTTCTAGGTTACCTAAAATCGTGGGCACCAGCGGACATGTCAGACACTACGGACACTAGTGTCGACGACGACGCCTGCAACATGTCGTGTCTAGTCGCGGTCGGTAGAGCGCTCTCGGACATCGCGCCGCAGACTCCCGCGGTGTACACGCGACACTTGCAATACATATCTAGGCACGCGACCGATGGGAAGTTCTTGTTTGTGGATCAGAGGTAGATTGGAGTTCAATGTTCTTAAGGAAATTTTTTTTTTTTAGCGATTATATTGTCTGTAATGAAGTTGTTGTGTTTGTTTATCGATATGGTTAAAGTGAAGTTTTGTGCGGGGAGTTTATAATTTTTTTTATGTTTAATAAAAAATCATTCATCAATAGATTTTTTAAGTAATAAAAATGTGGCGTAGTTAAGTAATCTAAATGTGATATTGGTTGTAAATTTGAATTTTCTAAACTAAATTTAACTGATAATTTTATATTAAATTTGAAGATTTTCCCAATTTGATATCAGTATATACTAAATAATTAATCAACAAACAAATCAAATCGAATATTAATCAAATAAACCACTTTTAAATCGTCCAGCTACATAGAAATGTCAGTGTTGTCAGTAAGGAAGCTCAGAGGTATATCTTAACACAATAAACGCTCTATATATAAATAATCTGTAATAAATATAAAAAAATATTAATTTCAGAGTAACCCTAGCACTCGGTTTCCTGCCACAAGAATTACTCGGCACCAGTCTCTATGAATACGTAAGTGCTCCGGAACTTGGTGCAGTGGCGAGGACTCACAAGGCGGCTCTTTTACGGAGGGCAGCCCTCCGCACTCCGCCGTACTGCTTCAGGAGGAAAGATGGTTCTTATGTACGGATGGAGACACATTTCAAGCCTTTTAGGTATGAAATTCGGTACAGATTAACTTTTTGGACGCTTTTAAGGGTAGTTTTTATTTTACATTTTGGGGAAAATAGAAAAAAAATTAAAATAATTTCTAAAACTGATCTAAGTTCCAGGTTTTGGTTTTTTTATTTATAGGATAACATAATTATACTAGATATGAGTTTTTTTAGTACAAAAACAAGGAAAATAAACTGAAATACTTTTAATGTGAAAGAAACCATCCCAATAAAATTTTAATCTGAGTTAGAGTTAGGAGCAAAAATCCAACGGCTTGTCTTGGCTTATATCTTTTTTTAATTCCATAAATTGCTACACAGAAAAAGAAGATTGAATCAATAACAAGTGCTGGTTCAAATGTGAATATTTTATTCGTAATTTAACAAGTTTTTTCTGCCTCAACAGAAATCCCTGGACAAAGGACGTGGAATGTCTAGTGGCCAACAACACGGTTGTGACCGACGATCAAGCGCAACCACCGCTAGACGACTGTCAACATTTCGATATGTATAAACAAAGTATGTATTTAAATTATTATATTTTGTGTTTTTTATATAAAAGTCACTTTCATGCTGTATCCCGCACACAGCAGGGCAGGCAGAGGGAATCAAATGTTGAGACTCCCTATTCCCAACTTTCCGCCGAATTCTGGTGGAGGAACTCAACGCCGCGCTTTTGCCTCTATAACAGAGCAAAGAAAATGAACATATTTAAATTAAAATAAATAATTCATTTCCTCGAGTGGGGATCGAACCCACAACTTGTGGCGTTTGTTTGTGCCCCTGCGCCACGACTGGCCTAGATAAAAATTATAGGCCATTCTGTTCTTGAAAACTGAGCTTAACGCCGTTGATAGCATTTTTATTGTATGTAGTGTAAGTGGAATTCAGTATTCAAATGTTCTATATTATAATTTTAGGCTGTCGTAACACAGTGGCATACAACTACAAATAAGCACGACAGTTGTGCATTCGATTCCCACTCGGGAAAATTTATTATTTAATAATTTTATTTCCTCGCTTTGGTAACAAGACAAAGCGCTGCGTTGTTCCGCCACTCGACATACAATGTCTCGAAAATTTGATGGAAAGTGTCAGAACAGAGTGTCTTAACTGGATTACCCTGCTATATGCAGAATAAAATAGGTATAAAGAATATATGTCGGTTTTTATACATTTTATAAATATAAATTAGATTTAACAATTTTTAAATATTATTTGTCTCAATGAATACATTATATAATATAAAATAAACTTGAAATAGTATCTGTTTGTAACAACTGAATATCTTTCTTTTATCTAGATTCTTTTACATACATTTAATTTTTTTTTATTATTATTTCGTATTTTCGTATCTAGAACGAACATTTATTTTACCTAGGTTCTCTCTACTCACCTTCTATTTTTTTATAATATACAATACAAAATATTTTAAAAAAATGGAAAAAAGACCCCGCCCGCCATGCACAACTTTTTCCGCAGACGGGCCTCTACGCGATACTGCAATTTCAGAAGCGGACATCGAAATACAAAGGCTTATAGATTCACAAATTGGTTCCCATAAAATTGGTTCTACTATAGCCGAAGAAGCCCTAAGGAGATCATCGTCGGAATTCTCACCCGATTTACCCGCGGACTTATTGCAAGACGTTGTATTTAATCAACAGGTAATTTAATATTTATATAAATTTTAAATTTAATTTGTCAAATGTCAATATTTAAAATGATCATTGTTGGAATTTGCTTCGGATTATTTGCGGAATTCTTTGCAAAATGCATTTTTTTAAATGACACGTATTTATTTTGAAATTTTGTACTAAGACGTTATTTTTAATCAACAATTATTTACGTATTTACATATATATTCTGAAAATATTTTTATTTAGTAAATAAAGTTAGTAGAAGCCTCGAGGATATCATCGTCGAAATTTTCTCCGGTATTAAAATCCTGTAATATTTTTCTCTTTAATAATTGAATAAAGTTTATAAAAGATGCTTTAAACAAGTCTTTGTTGGAATTGTCACTGGATTTATTGCAAGATGCGGTTTTTAAATGACGGGTGGGTTATCTTATCTTATTTACACGAAATGAACTCTTTTCTTGAAAAAGTTTAATTATTAGAAACATATTTTTTTATGCCAAATCATCAGATTTCGTTGGTAATCTTGGGATGGCCAAGCTTTATAAAACTTTCAAGATACTACAAAAGACAAATTATATTAGAATTTAAGTGTGCGATAAGAAAGTATAATTATATCGCTTGTAAACATTTTATCAAGCGGATTCCTGTCTCTTGATAAATATTTTATTTAATATTAGCAATTATTTGTTTTCTTTAATGTTAGACTTAAAATCAAAAAATAATATATAATCTTCTTTCCAGGCGTCGCTCGTCGACAACATCCTAGGCGTGGACATCCCCAATTACAACAACCACGTCCGAAACAATGTTCCTTTAAGCTCCGCCGGCGGAGAAAATTCCCCTCCTCCGGAATCGAACGGGATATCCTCTTCCCCCCCATCCACTTCCCCCCCATTACCGCCTCTGAGCCTAGATGGCAATGGCGAAGCCGCAATGGCAGTTATAATGAGTCTTCTTGAAGCCGATGCAGGTTTGGGAGGGCCTGTCAATTTTTCGGGATTACCGTGGCCGCTGCCATAGATATGGAATTTCTTTTAAGTTTCCGTATTATTAATACTTTTTTGGCAGAGGGAACCTTGTTTTAGGTCATTTCGTTTCCCACTCTCCGCCGAATTTTCGAGGCATTGCGTGTTGGGTGGCGGAACTAAACGCCGCGCTTTGCCCGTTAATATTAGTTTCGGTGTAAGACCGGATTTATTTGGTTTGTTTTGTTTTTTTTTTATTTTTTTTTATTTAAGCCAGTCTTAGCAGGGTATGGACGAGAGTAAAGTTAGATTGGGAAAGTTACTGTTTTTATTGTATATTATATTGTTTTTTTTTACATACTTATGTAGTTATTATGTTTATTTCATAGTTTGTAAGGATCACTTATAATTATACATGTGTATTAAAATATATTTCTCCCTTAAATTAAAAAAAAAGGTGTAGATAGGATGGTTTCTCATAATAAGCTTGTATCAGGGTCAATCAGTCCTGTCAGTGAAATATCCCTGAATAAACTGATATTTTTTTTGATGATTGGATAATGTTTGGTTTTTGGGATAATTACATTATTTAAAAAAAAACATTTTTCTTTAGTTAAAATAATTTCTTTTAAAATAATAATAACATTTATTTAACCAACCCTCCGAAAGAAATGCTCAGTTTTAAGCTGGTAATGGAAGGAAAATATTTAACTAAATTCGTATTTCATATTCACAGCTAGGAGCCATTTTTAACTAAAAATAATATTTATTTTTATTATTTTTTTTATAACAATATTCATATATTGTTTGTGCATTCTAGTATACATATATTTTAGGATAACAGTAGTTTTGATGTCAATTCGATGTAAAAGTCAATTTTAGTAATCTAAAACAAATAGATTATTTACATCTAGATATAACGTTTTATAATAACTATGATCAATCGGGGCCTCTACTGTATCTAAAATTCACATTTATTCATACTTTAAAATTTGTGAAAATATAATATACGAGATAATACAGTACAATAAAAAATATTTTTGACCTACCTTTTACCATACAAAAAATGGCCCCAAAAAATTCGATTTATCTTATTTATAATTCAGTAATTTATCACTTCGTTTTCCACTTTTGCCAATTTTAGATAATGCATTTGAAAGGCGGAACTCAACGCCTCATTATTATAAATTAAAATTAAAATATTAACCGGAATCGATCCTACTATAATCGTGTGTACTTTTTGATGTTTCATTAGATGATGTCAATATAAAATATTTAAAATAATTATTAATTAATAAGATTTATTCTCTTTTATAAGAATAAATGTTAATGTAAATATTAACTTTCTATATTTATAAAACTGTCCATTAACGTAGCATATTCGGAATTCTTTCCAAAAAAAATGAATATAATTTTGGAAATTAATAAAAAAATATATATTACTTTTCTTTTTATAATATAAATATATATATTCTATATACATTTTTTGATATAACTTTTAAATAAAAGCTCGGATCTTCATAAATGGGTAAAAAAATATACTATATACCTATATTATACATAAAACGTATATATAAGGAATTAACCTAAACTATTTAGTAAAAAATATAGATTAAGCATAAATTGTTTAGAAAACTTTTTTTTTAGGTCAGTTTAAACTCGATGTATAGTTATAATATACTGTAAATATTCTTCTTACTTCTAGTATCAATTGTTATATTTCTACAATACATATAAGCGTGATTTCTTAATATAAAACATATAATCTACATGTCTGTGTTTTTAAAGAAAAATGCTTATACAAAATACACTATAGTTAAATAATCTAAAGATTTTATTAACATTTTGTATATTTTTAACTTGAAGTTAATCTTTATTCATATATTTCATTATAATAAGCAAAAAAATATCGAGTGACTCAGTTGAGAATCAGTTCTTTTAGGCATTTTTTATAAATTAAAATAAATATAATACCTTACTTATGCCGTTTTTCTTTAGAAACACTGAATTTGAGTCAATTTATATTTTGACTATGAGAGGTCTCTGGAACTCCGAATTTATTTTCAATAAATGTAAATAACTACTATCTGTACCTACGTTGTAAGGAAATCTGTTAATAAGTGTAAGAAACTTTCGTTGGGGTTCCGTTCCTTTTAAGGAAAAAAGGACGCCCGTCTGTCTGTATTTAAAGAGCCTTTATCTCAGAAACGTTTGGAAATATCGAATTAAAATTCAAATCATATACTCAGTTATATGGTTTGAATTTTTACTCGATATCTCCAAACCTTTTTTTTAATTCGCAAAAAAAGGCGTTTTTCGACACTATAAATGGTATCAAAATTAATAAGATACTTCCAGTTGACCTACAATTATGAAATTTGGCAGCTAGCATCTGCACGTAGTATTAGTACAGGGATAAATCTGACAACTTTACATTTGTGGTTAAATCCTAAAAAATAATAGGCCTTAAAAGGCCTATTTTAGGCCTTAAAAAGCCTATTATTTTTTGGCCTATTATTTATAAATTTGGTATTAAAGCGTTCAAGTGAGATCTTAGATGAAAAGGCTCTGGCTAAGCTAAGCTTGAATTTCAAGAAGGCTCGAGACCTGGCTGTGACTGCGGCTCTCGGCTCTCGGCTCTCGGCTCTCGGCTCTCGGTGGGCGAGCCCAATTCGCACTTGTTCGGTTGGTTTTAAAAAAATGTAACTTTTCAGTTGGTTGTGAAAAAGTCGTAAGTCATTTTTTTTATAATTTAATTGGACATGTTTTTTTTAGATACTAAAAATAAATTTAAATCTTTACAAAAAATATTTTTCGGTTTAAATCAAATTTATTAAATTTAGCATTAAGGTTTGGAAAAATAAAGAAATTCAATTCAAAATTATGCATTATTTGTATCATTTAATTTTTTTTATTAAAATGTTTTATTTACGACTTAAAACGACTGTAATGCAGTTATGCTTATTGAACAGGTATTTCTAATATATTTTTTTGTTAAATGATGTCGTAAATGATGTCGTAACTTGTAATTAGTCTTGTATTCACATTTTAATGTAGAACTTTCTTAAAGTATTGTAGTTAATAATAATTATTATTTATTTTTCTTAATTTCGCCAAACAACTGTTTTTTTTTTATATTTTTTTATTTAAAATAATAAACAATTTTAATGAAATTTTTACTACTTTAAAAAAAGTTCAATATCATAATTGTGAAAATATTTTCGCAGCTACAATAGTTCGGGCTTCAAATCCTTGACTATGACCATCTTAAATAAGTTATTTTTATTATGTATATAAATTAGTAAATACTATAAGTTAATTATTATTACTATATAAATAAGAAGTGATATATTTTTCTTACTTTTTTTTTGAGATTTTATTAGAAATGTTATAAATTGTATTTTTTTTGGATTTGAGTTGTTTGTTATTTTGTAATTAATTGATTTAGTTCTTATTGTTAGAAAATTATATTCATTTAAATATTTTTGTACCTTAATTTGTTAGTAGTTAAAAAGCTAGATTCTTAATTATAAATACGAATTTTTGTTTTAAGGATGTGGGTTCTAGTTTTATTGGTTGATGTAAAATTCAATATAAAAATTTAAATTATTCTTTTTCATAAAATCTTTTTGTAAGTGAAATTATTACGTAATATTATTATTTAATAAAAAAACTTTTTTTTTAAGGTCAATTGTATAATGATTAATATTATTACATCAAAATGCCTAAGTGTATGAGATATTAGTTCTTTGACGATTTGTCGGCAGATCTTAACACTTCTTGAGACAAACTGGTTCCACTCAGAAAATGAAAATATAAACTTTTTTTTATTTGGGGTAAACAAGAAGACAATTAACCTACAACCTATGTTATATTTTGATTTTTTTCATTTTGTTCATTTTTTAGGATTATTGAGTATTAATCTATATAAGAACACGCAGAACATTTTATACAATATTTAAAAAAGTATATATTGGATTTTACATTTTAAACCAATTATGTTAATAAAACTTATAACATATTACAGAAACTATACGTTTACTACGGAACTAGTGAAACATAAGATTTAACAAATTAAGATATAGAATGTGATTTTTTTTATTAAGTATGAATTTGATTTCATTTTGATTCTTAAACATCACAATCTTAGGGATCATGGCGATATAAAGGTATGTTGATTTGCTCCATTTTTTATTTTTTTCTGATTTTTTTAAACAAATAATGAAATCTGTTAAATAGGAAAACCTATTAACAGATGAACAAATTGAAAGTAGGCTTACATACAAATTTATGTCTACTTTCACTCGCAAGACTACGATTCATATATATATTAATTTTACTTAAACTTAACCAGAATTTAGGTAAAATAAAAATATAAAAATATGCATATAGAAGTATAACAAGAGAGAACTTAGTATAAAGATACTTTTTTTTGTTTTAAAAATCTGGAGCTAACAACATGCCTCTATGGCGATAGTAATTGCTTTAATTTCATTGCAATATTATTGTTAGATGTTAGAAGAAGGTCAAAAAACAGTCACTGGTGTTTATATAAAGTTTAAGTTCCTTTTTACTAATAAAGTGTTTAAATATTTCATTTTGTGTGTTTATTTTATTTTGTACCTTAATTTATATAATATATATTATAGCCAGTAATGCCAGCCGTGGCAGAGTGACAAGCGTGTAAATGCGATAGATTGTAGGTTCGATCCCCATTCGATAAAATGAAATTAAATCTATTCGCTCTGGTATCGAGGCAAAGCGCGGCGTTGAGTTCAGCCGAGCGGATTCGGCGGAGAGTGGGGCAAGGAGTGTGTTAACACTAGGTTTTCTCTGCCCGCCATGCAGTGTACGGGATACAGCCTGAAACTGGCTTTAGAATATTTATTATAAATAACTTTTTTTGTGTATTTTACCTCAAAAAAATATTTCTTAAAAAAACTCTATGCCTGTAAACGCGTCTGGTTGTGTTGTTGTCTCGCTCTGGTATTGAGGCAAAGCGGCGTTGAGTTCCGCCAGTCAACACGCAATGCCTCTAGAATTCGGTGGAAAGTGAGAAACGGTGCCTAAAGACTAGGTTCCCTCTGAATACCCTATGCTGTGCGGTGTACTGTGTGAAACTAATTTTATTTTCATGTCTCCGTCCTGTTATACAAAGCGCAGCGTTGGCAACACTGCGCCTTGTCGTTCAACGCGCAATTTCACTTAAAACTGTAAAAATGCATCAGAACTAAATACAATTTTACAATCATAACCATTCACATAAAATCAGTAACATATATAAAAATTAAAAGCCTACGTTTAAGATAAAATAAAAAAATATACCGGAAATAGCCATTTAAAATTTTAGTCTAATGTACCTAAAAGCTCCAACTCCCAACTTCCGCTACCATAAACAAAAATATAACTCTCAATCCAAATTTAAAATCAAATACACTTAAAAAACCGAATACAATAAACATAGAATTTATCAATGATTTAATAACATATTATTAAATAATATTTATTTTAGAATTGGCAATAATATTTTTTTAAATCGTGCAATCAACCATGGACTAGCGATTGCACTATTGATTTTTAGTTGGAGAACGTTCTCGAATGTCCTAGATTCACCTGAACACTAGATATAAATACTATATGACTAAAATCACGCGATATGTTTCCTGGAACTCAGAATCTGGCGGGAGATAAATCAATACTCCGCGCATGCAGTTTGAACTCCGTCAAAATTAAATAACTAGTTACGTCAAGTTTCGGTTACTTACGATTTATTTATGCTAAATTTTGATTTTAACTTGAAAAATATTTTGGAAATTTATGCTATAAAAAATACAACATTTTATTTCTTTTAATGTTGTTGCAATAAAACTTTTTAAAGTTTTCAAACTTTTAAAATTTGTTTAAATTGTTGTTAAATAAAATCCTGTTTAATATTTAACAGTTACAATCCTCCTTAAACAATCCTGAGTGTCTTTGACATAATAATAACAACAGAATTCCTCATTATTTGAGGACAAAACTTGACATATTTGTCAAAACAGATAATAAATATCGATGAAATGTGCAACAAGTACAACCAAATAAAGCGCGGGACGTTACGCGTTTTTTGAGAAAAATACAACCGATCAATCGAGCAAAGCTGCTAGGACCAGTTTTTCCCTGGCTGATGTACGAATTGGACGCTTTTGGAAATTTAACTAAAGTGAACACCTCTGAGTAAAGAAAATATCAACAATAATGGACGTGGAAACAGTGGAAATGCCTGAAAAACTACCAGCAACGGCTAAGCAGCATGAAGATTTTATCTCTAATCCATATTTCCTCTCATTCGCGGCCTCTGTGTTAATATCATATATTTTTGAAGTCGTCTTTTACATAATGGTCTGTCATCCACCACGGCATGCTATCCTGCTCCTTGGTTTACCTCGGGCTGGGAAGTCCGTTATCTTCGGACAACTGGCTTATTCGAAGTACCGGCATCCAGGCACCTATCCTAACGAGTCAATTGATAGGTATTTCTGTATGGGCAGCCGTTGGAGAATTGTCGACACTCCTGGTCAAATCAGATTCAAATACATCTATTTCAACTGCTATAAACAATGGACCAAAGGCATTATCTTCGTCATTGACTTGATGACCATATATGAAAAAAGATACCAAGTAGCCCAATATCTATACAAGATTGTGAGTGATCCTATCATTCGAAGAAATAAAGTTCCTCTTCTGATACTTTGCAACAGACACGACGATCTACCCATGATTGATTTGAAGAGCATAGGAAGGTTCCTTGAGAAGCATATCGATTTATACAAGGTGTATTTTTCGGAGATTAGCGACAAGTACAGTGTATCAGAGAACGATTATGGCATATACAGATTCAACGTTCCAATAGATCCTTTCTATTTCAACTCTTGCCCTTTCACGGTGGACTTCGCCTCCTGCTCGAATTTCACTGATGACTCTGACGCCTCAGATTTGGAGGAGACCGTCGAGTGGATTACTAAGATATAAGCTTCTATAATCAATTAATTCCTCAATATGTGTCAATACACATTTTAGTCTAAAATGTTATTCCAATATCTAAATGTCGTATGTATAATTGTCAATTTATGTGTGGTAATAAAGTAGAAAAAAATATTAGCGTATTATTTTACCTTCTACCTTATATAAGTTATCTTATTTATATGGCATATCTCTCAGTAAAACGCCATTTAATTTTTTTATTCATTTTGGCATGAGACAAAATTTAAACAAAGAAATATTATTTCAAACATTTTTATGTAAGTTACAAATTTCTCTTTAATCTGGTGCAGATTTATTCATATTTAAAATATAAAAAATCAATATAACAAAAACAAAATAACCAGAAAACAACTTTACACTTAACAAGAAACTTAACAAAAACAACAAAAGTAACAACGAAATCACAAAAGTACCGTCAACCAACACCAGTCTTATGAACAGGTTAATCGATAGTAATTATGATGATTATAGTAAAAATAACACATTTTAATCTAAAATGTCCGCAGTACTCGTGCTAAATAATTGATTTTAGTAGTTTATTTGTATAGTATTAAAATGCGTTTCAAGTTGGCTTTAAGGTGTTTGTGCACGTAAAGTATTTCAACATTATTATTAAAAATTAGGAAAATAATATGGTATTTGTAATATATCGTTAAATGGGTTACCCCATAGAACTATTTATAGATTTGAATTTGATTTTATTTTTCAATTTTCCAGGCTTTAAATATGAAAACAATCTTAATTTTGTGATTCTTGATGATTATATTCGTTTTCTTTTTTCATTTAAAATTTTATAAAATTGCATATTGTGCATGTACACAATTTTTATAAAATTTCGAAAAAATCAAGAAAAAATTTTACATCATACAAAATTATTAAAAAATATATATAATTACTATTAAATTATGGTACAAAAAAATTATAACTTTTCAGTAAAATTATAGCTTCATGGTAACGTAGTTTTTTTTACGATAAAATATAGTATTTTAAAGAAGACACTGCTCAATATATCAAAAAATACTTACAATATTTATTTCTTAAAAAATTAAGTTACTAATGCCCTTAAAATATGCCAAGTTCAAAACAGGCCAAGCTTACACAATGCAAATTTCTAAATCACTAAAAATTAAATAATAATAATTAAGAATTAACCTCATGGCAGAGATAGAAAAAACTGATACGTAAATTATTTATTTTTACCTAAAAATACCAAAAAAAGTTTAAAACATATTTAAAATTTAAATCTTATTACATTAATTTAATAAATCTTGTAATCTAGAACATGTGAAATAGCTTAAGTATATTTTTTAAAATGTTTTTCATATTTTCTAGGCCAGTCGTGGCGCAGCTGCACGAAGTGTGACTGTAAAACTTCGATCCCCACTCGAGGAAATGAAATATTTATTTAAATTTATATTTCCATTTCT
>DWAO01003883.1:0-13504 GCA_018230605.1 Heliconius congener
AAATTTAAGTAAATATTTCATCTCCTCGAGTGGGGATCGAACCTGCAACCAGTCGGTCTTACAGTCACACTTCGTGCCGCTGCGCCACGACTGGCCTCAAAGGCATATTATATTTATTAATATAGGCTACTATGGCCAAAATTTGTTTCTGTAACGATTTTAATCTTTGCATCTGTAATGATTTTATTCTAACTACCTACCATTGACGAAGGAACAACAAAACCCTAGTACTTGTATAAATAATTAAAATTCTCAAACTCCACTGCCCCTCCGTACAAAGACCGTCTACCATTACCCCACCAATCAATCAACGCTTATAGCAAAGTATAAAAATTTCAGTTTGGCGCCTCTACGTCGGCACGCGTGGCCCTATACTTATAGGCTAGGGTAGTGTCGCCAGGCGTCCGGTTAACGCCGGATATGTAAGGTTTTTGATTGCGTGTCCGGCCAAAGTGAACGGGGTCCGGCTTGTCCGGCTTTTGTTAAAATTATAAGAAGAATTTAAAAAAATTGATAAATATTTTTAAAAATCTGTAGTATGCGGCACACGGCAGGGTAGGTAAAGGGAAACTAGTGTTAAGACACTCAGTTCCTCACTTTCCGCCAAGTTCTGGAGGCATTGTGTGTTGAATGGTGAATTTGACGCCGCACTTTGCCTCTACACCAGAACGAAGAATTGAAAATATAAGTGTAAATAAATAGATAAATATTTAAGTATCTAGAATTTAATTTTGACTGATGACTATTTTGACTGATTAATAATGAAGTACTTACTTACGAATGACTTGGCACTCGATTTTATTTATTATTTCATTATAACTTAACAATATTTATGATAATAATCAAAAAAGTTTGGTTTTACAATTTTTTTGTCGTAGCTACTAATACTGATACGCAAAACCCAATGTAATGTAGTGTCCAGTCTTTCTACTCAAATATAGGGCAAATAACGGGCTGTTCTATCCGGCTATTATTTTTGGCGACGTGGTAACCCTAGGCTAAGGCTACAGGGCCTATAGGGATCAAATTTTACTATGAAAGGCCTTACATCTATGTGCGGAAGAATTAAAACTGTATAACATATGTTATACGTACATGTCATATCGATGTGTAAAATGGTGTTGATTAAAATCGCTCGGTCAAATTTTATTGTCGTATGTTTTGTTTGTTTTGTTTTTTGGCGGTAGGATTTGGATGCTATTGTTAATTTGGTAGGAGCAGGTATCGTGGCGAAAGTTGATAGTACGCATGATGATATTGAGTTCGGTTCCCATTCACGGAAAATATAAAATTGTAAAAAAAAAATATTAAGGCCGTCTTAGCGTTAGGTTGCAAGCGTGCGACTGTAAGCGCGACGGTTTTGGGTTTGGTGCCCTATTGGAGGAGTGAACTATTTAACATTTTCATTTTCTCGCTCTGGTAACTTTGCCTCGCGTTTTGGGCGGAAAATGGACTACAGAGTGTTTTAGCACTAGGCTTCCTCTGTCTTCCCTTCTATTAGATACCAGATATCAGGAATTATTACAATAGGTGATTTATAAAGAGTGGCGACGCTATCGCTTCATGAAGTTTTAGATTTTATCTGTTTGTATTGGAACATTAAAATAACCATCGATAATGATATAATCGATACGTATATAAGTTTCATTGCTTTATATTGATATATGAATATTTAAATTATTCTTTATATACATGCTTAGAAAAATAGTGAAGCAATATAATTATCATTTTATTATAGTCACATAATTATCTTTTTTAACTTTAAATATCCCCTAAGCGCTTCCCTTACGCTTTTACGTACCGTTTTGTATGTATATTTGAAGTCCTTAGATTTTTATAACGTAAATTCGAAGGTATACCTTCGGGTGTCCCATTGGAGTTGATACGGAGAGCCATTTTGTTTAAGGCTCAAAAGGTACAACATATTTGCATAAAGGTACAACTATATTAAGATACTCTTGCAACTTATTTCGTATATTTTCCGGTCAACGTTTTCAACACTATAAATAATAAAAAATGTATTGTTTTCTCACTTGAAAACTTTTTTTAAACATAAATGGGAGTCGAGTGTTTTAACGCTTTATTACTTTTGTCTGCACTGGGATACGGCGTAAAGCTAAAAAAAGTTACTGAAATATTTACGTAATGTTATTCAAACTTGTTCAAACAAGCAAAACTCGAAGGCACGGCCACGGTGTTCGGTGGTGTCGGTGTTCTTCCAATTGACACTATTTTAAATTTTTCGAGTCTGATTGCTGTTTCTCGGCAGCTCTACAGTTTCTGCAAACATCTTTTCCCGTTTCCACCTAGAAATTGCCTCTTTTTATTATGCTTACGTATTTTACTCCTTTCCTTTACACTTCTGTAGTAAATGAAAATGTTTTCTTTGTACGGTACTCGAGAGTTTTGTATGTTGTTTTTTTATCCTAAGTTGATTATATTTTTCAATATTTTTTTTTTTAATAATCTTAAGTTACTTGAGGCTAGTCGTGGCGCAAGGGCATTAGCGTGTGTTTTTAAATTCGTTAGGTTGTGGGTTCGATTCCCATTCGAGGAATGAAATGAATGAAATATTAAATATTTTATTTTTTTGGCTCTGGTGGCGAGTTGCTGCTGTCCTCTGTATTAAAATGAAGCCAATAACATTTAGATATATATTTTATCCAAATATTACGAAATAGCCACAACTGTAGCTATAATTGATAGTTCACACAGGAAAAGCCGCGTGTGGAAGCTTAGTTTATTTATAAAGAGACAGTCTCTGTAGAAGTATAATGTAGAAGTTCACGTTAAAATTCCTTAATCCATATGCCATCTGAGACATTGTTCTGAGTTCACAAACACCAAAAGTCGTTTGTCACCTGCCAATAGTCAACGTAGTCGACGTATCTATTTATTATTCAAACATTTTATGTACCTACCAGTACCAGTATATGTGGGTATGTATAGCCACTCCTCTTAGTCTTTATGAATTTATGTTTGTATTTATATGAAAAAATATTTACCTGTATACTAAATTAAAATAATTTTGTAACGGAATCTTGATGGTATGGTTATTTATTTAAGATAGCTTTCGGTATAGACTTACCTTGCTCTTTGTGTTGATCCATGTCTTCTTATTTTTTGTTCTTTAAACTCTTCTAATAAATATGTATATATAGTACAGTTAACAAGTCGTGGCTGACCTGAAGTTAGGTTTTCTAACATTTGCGCAATATTCCTCAGGAAGAAAATAATTAAAAAAAATCAAAAATCAAATCTGCGCAGCCATCTACAGCTAACTTCAGGGCGGCCACTACTCGTTGGCCGTACTGTACCATATTTAGGTGTATAATATGGCTCTGGGCGATGCGAAGGTGGCTGATACAATTGGAATTCACGACCACCACGTTCAATCAGTACACAAGATAATTTCTGCTAGACAAAGTGGTGTCCACAGATAATAAAATATTTCAACTCCTTTATTAGGTCTTTAAAATAATGAATTATATTTTATAACTGCTAAAGTTATAAAAATTTATGCATTTAATTTAAACTTGAATATTAAAAGTAAGATAACTAAGCGTAAGTCCTAATCTGAATCAAAATGAGAATTGTCTAGTGGGTACCTACCACATTTTTACACTTCACTGTATTTTTGTCGGGGGTAAAAACCCTTTTGTAATGTGTGAAATGGTGTTGTCACTTTATTTAGCATAGCTTTCTCTTTCGTTCTTTTTCGAAAATTATATATATATATATATATATATTTTATAAAATAACGATTTTGACATCATATAAATAACACGTACAATTTTAATAATAGTTGTAATTTTTTTATTTGTGAACCTATAATTAAGTATTTTTGAATTCAGTCACTTAATTTTCAATGACTTAAAAATTGCAACGGAGGGTGGACAATTTAAAGGCTTAATGGGAATGTAATGTCTTAACACTAGATTCCCAGGTTGCCTCTGCTTATCCTGCTATGTGCGGAATACAGCGTGAGATAAAATATTGTCATTAAATTAGTTAAAAGTTGTCAATCTTATTTTATATTATTCTTAGTCGTCGCATTTCATTTAATTTTATTTACTCAGTTATGATTTTTTTTTATTTTTTTTAAATGGATACTTTATTTGATTATATAACATTTTGTTAAAATGTGTATTGCTTGTGAACTTTTTATTGTTGGTTTACCTAATAAAAATAATAGTGTGTTGGGTGGAATTCGGACGACGGGTTTAGTCTAACAATAGCAAAACAAGTTTTTTTTTAATTATCATCTCTTCGATGGCGGATCGAACCCATAACTATGGTGTTAACGATTAGAACTTCCCAATTGCCTCAAAACAGCCTTAAAACTTATGAACTTGTATAAGGTCAAATATTTGTAAATGTAATGGAACGCTAACTTAGTCTCTGGGGGGATCGTGAGCTGAATTTTAATGCTCATTTCTCGTTCAATTTGAGATGGCGAACGCTGAGTGCTATTCTGCCAATGCAACTTTGCTATTTTAACTAGAATCTGTATTCAGTGTTGCCAGTGGAAACTATTCTGCCTATTAACATGCCTCTAGACTTCTCGAAAAATTTTGGTCTTTTGAGATCAATTTTAATAAATTACATGTTTTATTCGTTGTTGTAACGATGTGATATTATTATAGAGGTTACGAGTGTAGCTCGTAACAAGTTAGCGAGCGATATATTTGCTTATCAAATTCACTTCCCCCACAGTTGTTAGGGCGGCCGGTTATAAAGTTGTAACTCGATAAAGTGGGGTTTTCCGTTTTGTATTTTCCTAAATGCTCTGCTGTAGGCAGAGCAAGTTCAATACCGGGAGTTTACTTATGGGAATTAGACGAATTCTTTAGATACATTTTCTCTATTTTTGATAGAATCACTTACCATAGTCATAATTCTTTTATTTTTAAATTGTTCCCTTTTAAAATTTGGTACATAAAATATGCATTTAAACATCTTTTTATATAAACAATAGTAATCCTCATAACTTTTCTTACGTCTTTCTGTTTTCTTTTATCATTTTCTTACAAAGCTCGAGCGGCGAGATTGCCAAAGACTGGTATATTATTTTACAAATGAAATGCTTAGAATGAACAACTTAGAATGAACAACTTAATTGTATTAAGGATATCCCTATAAAACAGTAGACGTTTTAAATCACAAAGGGTTTTGACATGAGGCCTCGAGTACGCCATGGCGTTTTAATTAGAATCTGGTTTTAAAGAGGCTTATCTTTATTTTTTTTAATACCCGCTGGTTCTGTGATAACTACCTGCTTTCATAATCCATTTCGTATTATGAAAATTTTATTATTGTTTTATATTTACTGTAACTAATGATTATTAAATATCTAGCATATTTTAGTTTGTTTGTTTTTGAGCATGTGCTAATTAAAATGGCGAATATTTTTTTCAATAAAGTTTTGATTTCGCGAATTCTTCATTTGATCACAAAATTTTTGCCAATTTTATTTTATTGATGGATATTTGATTTTACATATCTTCCCTTTACTGACCTTACTTAATACAAATAGTATGCATTAAATAATATTTAATCATATATATTGCCCTTGAAGTACCACGGTTCAATCGCTTTCAATACGACTTGTGAGCGTAAGATCTATCCTTAGTGTTCATTGTTTTCGTCTCTTCAACTCTTGGTCACGTTCTGAGAGGTTGCTGTGATTTCAATAGAGCTCAGATCATCTTATTATACTTTGAAGATGTCAACGAACTATATTTAACTTTATGATTATTATTTATTTATAAATTGTTAAATATTCATAAAAATTATTGCAGTTTTTGCTAATATCAGTAATCAGCACTTACTTAAAGAAGTCAGTTTGTTTTAATACTTTTAGTGCTAATATTTTGACATTATACGTTATATTTGCGTCCAAACATTTTTTGTTTGTATACAATTTTTTTCTTTTGTATTCTGTGCCAAGTTTTTCCATATATCGGAAGTAGTCTGACCACAAAGTAAAACTTTGCTCAGTATTGCATACTACGAAGAACATTGTAGGTGAGTGCCACAAGGGTACCTCAGTATCGGGTTACCTGCCCGCATTATACTTGCTTCTATTCATGCTTTAAAAAAACAAGTCTACGTACGTACATGCATTGTAAAGATCTTTTGTTAGAGACTCACCCCGGTTTTGCGAGGGCTTCGAAACCTGTCCCCGATTACATGTAACAAGATAACAAAAGATCTCGTAGCTTAATAATATACACGACTTTGTTTTAGAATTATAGTTAAGAATTTCAATAATTTGGTCTTTTAACGGTTTTTTTTTAATCTTTTGTTATATTTGTAAGATTTAGGATTAAAGCTATGTCGAAATCATGTTGCTCAAAAATACCTTGAACATATTTTTTCCTTTGATGTGATTATATCAAGAAGAGCTTAACTTTGGTATCATGCAACAACATGTTGACGTGATTTTGAATTATTTATGAGTTGCTTACGAATGTATACTTTTAGCTCCCTAAGTAACATTTTCAATAAATTATTATTACGGTTTGAGTAAATAGAATTTTTTAAATAAATATTAACACCAAAACTGGTAGGAAATATATTTATTAGGATGTCTTAATATTATGCAAAAAATATTTATACTGTTACCGATCATCTCGTGTAGAAACGGGAAACACTATTTCTGGTACATTGCACTCAAAAGATAATGTGAATGGTGCACTATCAGCGGAACAATGGCGAAATGAATGAACTTCTGTCTAATATAAAATGTCCTTTTCCGCAGTGCACAGCATTATATTCACTAGTAAATATAGTGATAGCGCGGTATATTTACTAAACGTTAAATTACGTTTATGCTCGTAACATTAAATTACGATGTTTTATTATAATATATATTATACATTTCTTTTGTGTTTTTAAAGTGATATATTAATAAAGGTTATTTATGAAGTTCTCATCTGTCTACTGTACGATACGGGCGCTTTCAATAACATATAATGATAAATCATGAAAATGATTGCATTTATCAGTTCTCTGTACCTGTACAGTAATGAAACTTACGATTACTTTCGTAAGTTTCATTTCGCATCCTAAATGCAATTACTTACTATTATTGTCCATAACATAAATTAAACGTCTTCTAAATACTCATAATACATAAAATTTTATAATTTTATATCATATCACATGTATAACATACAATAGGCTACGTGACGTCTGTAAAGTTTTTAATGCAAAAAAATAAAGTAATGACCAAAGGATACAAGATTTCCTTATTAAATACAGTTTGTGTTGTTAATTTATAGTTTGATGACGAAAATCTAAAAACTTATAAAATTTGATTGATTGATTATATTAGAAAAAGACGTCAGAGGAATCTAAATGTCTATGTTTATTGAGCAGCATAAAGCTAAAATTACTTTTCATTTATATCAAACTCACTTGTTAAGCTATTGCCTATTATCAGCCAATACTCACATATACATTGTATAGCGTTCTGCAAGGTTCAGGAGCGATGCATTCTAGTAAGCCTTCCCTTTCTGAAACGCTCTGATAGTGGGTGGAAGCGAGAAAGCCTCAACTGAAGGCTTCGCTAGATTTCAATCCGCCCGCCCGCCCAGTCGGCTCCAGTATTTTGCCCTGGTCACAGCGTGTTTGCTATCCTGTTTCAATATTTTTATTTTACTTTTTATATAATTGTGTCTCGTGACGTTATTCATGCGCACATGTTTATTGGAAAGTGAAAAAGTGTTTTTGCCGTTATCGGAATACAGATAACTGAGTAATGGATTGGTAAGATTATCTTTATTATTTCAAATATAGATGTTCAATATTGCAAATTATTCTGTAATGAAAATTTATGAATTTCATTTGGGTAACGTTTGTTTATTAGTTAATTAGTTTTAAATTAAAATACTGTACGGCGTCGATTAATATTAGATATTATCGTGTTATAATATAATATTAAAATTTATATGAATTTTACAATAATTTATTTACAAAATTTTTACTTTAGTTGCTATTCTAGATTTTTTGTTGTTGTTCTTGGGTATAAAATATTAATTCATGTATTTTGACATATATTTTAAATTTCCGTTAACTAAATGATAGTGTCACAATTTACGTAACTGAATAGATATGTTTGATTTTAAGTATACAATACTTTATTTAGTAACCTATATGTTGTTTTCTAAGCTTTTACTTACATTATCGCTATTTCGAATGTACTTTATTAAAATATTCACACCCCGCATTAGGGTTATTTTTTGGAGTTGTTCGCAAAAGCGCTTAAGCAAAGAGTTTTTCTCTATTTTTCTATCCTATAAAAACTACGCACTCTGGATGACTCGACTTGTATCGTCGAATGCTATTCAAGAGGAATGGGGTGACACCCTCCTACGCACATATCTTCTTTGAAGTGGAAACTGAGTTATTCATACATATTGTCGGCTCTTGCCTACGCAAAACAACTTTTTTATTCTTATAAGTTAACGACTCAATTTACCTAAATTGACTTAGCTTTACATTATGTTATTCTTTAGTATTTGTATTGAAACGTGTATTCTATGCTATATGTCTACATGATAATTTCATAACCCTTACGGCACTGAATTACCCTCCGTAATTATTATGGGTATAAAACGAGGGTGCGGTATTTTTCTCAGTGTATAAGTGATGAAAGCATTTTCATTAGTTTTAAGTAGTATATCTCATGTCTTAAAATATATAACTTACTATTATTTAAGTAATAATATCATTCTTTGTATAATAATAATACACATTTTCTCTTACAGTTCACGGCCTGGGTGGATGCCGTAATCTTCGTGTTCAGTCTCGAAAACGAGATCAGCTATAACACCGTGTCGAACTACTTCAATAAAATGTCTCACTATAGGAATTCCGCAGAAATTCCGATCATATTAGTTGGGACTCAAGGTGAATATAAGAAATGATCAAGATGTTTACTAAAAATACAATTTATAACTAGTTCTTTAACTAGACTTTGACCTAAAAGTGAAAGTTTTTTTTTTACTATTTGATTGCACTGCCCCAATACTCTTATGATTATATAAATTATAATTGGTTCCGTTATTAGATTTACATATTTAAAATTCTGCCGAGTGTTTCTAATAGGTATTATTATTTCCTATTTAATAATCGCTTGCTCTTCCAGATGCCATAAGTGAAAGCAGTCCGCGTGTTGTGGATGACAACCGCGCTCGTAAACTAACGAATGAACTGCGGAGGTGCTCCTACTATGAGACGTGTGCGACTTACGGTTTAAACGTAGAACGAGTATTTCAAGATGGTTTGTATAAAATGTATTATTATTTTTGAATTATTTCGAATAAATTGTGTCAAGTGAAGAAAATTAGTAAACTGAACTAGACATAAGAAATATAATATAACTGTCTATACAAATATTTTTTTGAATAATCCCTTTGTGTAAATTACATTTTATATACAACACAAATGATAAACCGAAATTTAACTACGATAGTTAAATTAGAAAGTATAGGAAAGCATTGAAACTACTAAATTGATTTACTATTAATATTGATTTACTAATATATACATTATACATACATTAAAATATCTCAATTACATAAGTAGTCTTCGTTTTTTACGGTTTGTTAGTGTTAAGCGTGACGACGATACGATACTGCCATGCCAGATGTATTTGCGTGGGGAGATGCTATCTACGGTAGTGGCAACACCGGCGCCGAGCCGTGCGGTCGTTACGATCGTTCATTATCATTCGTTCCGCATTGTTTACATTCTTTTGACATAATATTTGTGTATTTCGTGTGTGATTTGATTTAAATAAGTTGATTATTTATGGCGTCATGGATAAAACAATTATTTTCAAATCCAATATGTCACCTATATCTAGTTTGAGGCGACGGAGCTCCTGCTATAATATACAAAGAGCAGAGGAACGCGATAGACGTAAATCAGCTAAATTTGAATGTTCGTTACCGTTTGGATATATCGTATTTTGAATTGTATTTGTGTTAATTGCTATTTTGCGTGATTTTTGTTTGTGAAGTTACCTAAGTGGCTTTTCGGTGTCTTATTACAGCGTGCCAGAAAATTGTCGGGACAAGGCTGTCGGCGTCGTCGCAGTGTCTCTCTGGTGGGTCCAGGCCGGTGACTCCACAGCCCTTATTAAATTCACCAAGCCACAATCATTCCACATTCCTTTATAAGGTAAGAATAGATGAAATTGCGTATTTAATTTTAAAATAAAAACAAAAGTAACGCTTCATTGCATCTCATGTCGTATAGACGTTCGTGCTTGATCCTCGTCCGCAAATCTATCGATCATTTTGTAATCAAACGTTAATTAAATAATTATATAGTTTCTTGAATATATTTAGTATTGCGGATGTAGTTTTTATTTGTGAAATAATAAATAGAAATATTATATACATAGTTTCTCTTTTTTGTCAAAAAATATTAAATATAATTTAATTTCAATTTTACTATATAATAAAATAATCTTAGAAAAAGTAGACCATATTTAGACACATATGTTTCCTTTTTCTAGATGACTTATCTAATTTATGACACTTTTTCAAATAAGATATGCTTATTTTTGCTTTGAATAAACATTAATGTTTAGTATAATATCTTTCTTGGAATTAAAAAGGAAAAGTTCAAGTAATGTAACAATAAGCAAGTTTGCAATGTAACAATAAGCAAGTCAAGAAAAATTATATTTAATATCAAAAAATTTTTTATTAAATATAATTTTTATTATATTAAATATATTAAATATAATTTTGATATTAAATATAATTTTTATATATTGTTACATTGCAAATTATTAAAATAAGTCTATAAATGTATAATTGTAATTATACATTTATTTATACAACAACACAAAATAAATTATTATAAGACACGGATACTTGTAATTTTACTCCATATATTTTTTATATTATCACTTATATCTTAGGAACCATATAATTCAACTAATAAACTATTTATATATAGTATTAAAAATGTATTAATTTCTTTTAATGTTTTATTTATTTATATAATGTACACTACAAAACTGTTGCTTTAAATTATTTAGATAATCTGTATTTATTATTAATATCTGAAATCTTAACAAAATATCTTAATGGTATGAATATGAGGTATTTTTATTATTTTATAGCAACTTACATAATGAAATATCTTAAAATTAGTCTTTTGTAATATTGTATTCATAACATGCATATATTTGATATGAAATTAGATAATTTTATAAATTGATTAATTAAAGTAGATAAAAATATTCTTGGAAGTTTAAAGTTATTATTGTTTTTTGTTTACTTTATTAATTTCATCACATATTTATGATGGCAGAGTGGATCCTAGGGATACTTTATTCCTCACTTTTTGGCTAATTTTGGAGGCATTGTGTGATTAGACAATGCAACATTTTGTTAACCAAAGCTTAAATAGAGATATTGGTGAAGTGAATAGTGCTCAACTGGCATGCTTGGAACACCATAAACAAAGACTAACAACAACAAAATATTTCAATGCCACCAGAATTAGGCGGTTAGTGGGTATCATTAATGTCTTAATGAGAACGGAGTGTCTTAACACTAGGTTTCCATGTTCTCTCTGCCTATTCTGCTATGTAAATAAAATGTGGGATACAACAATAACTATACCTTGTATTTTAAATAAAAGTAAAGAACAGAGTGAACAGAGATCTTTAAGTAAAATCTAAAATACAAAGAATTAAAGATAACAATATTATAAAGTACTAAATATGACAAAGCTTGCTTGTATGTTTTGATTGATTAATCTCCAAAATAAATATGTTTTCTATACTTATTCCATACAATTTTTATCTTACATTAAAATTATCTGCATTAGGTCATGATAATATTGATAATATTGTTAAAGTTATAATTTTTATCTCAAGTGACTCATAATCCGTTGGACATACTCATCTTTGGAGGTTTATATCTGTATGTTCCTGTGGGATAGTAGACCAATATTTAAATAATTTTAAAATTTTTAACTATTGTGGCTTAGTGGGACAGAAACTGTGATTGTTTTTATGGGTTGTGGGTGTTTTTATGGGAATTATTTTCATTTCTCCGCTCTGGTGAAACACAGTGTGGCATTGAGTTCTTCTACACCCCTTGCAATGTTTTGAATTCAGGATAAAAGTGTAGAATTAAGTGTGTTAACATTTACATAGAGGAATTAAGCATGAGATGCAAAAAATGGTGTACTTGTTAATATGTTTTTTTATCTGTTTTTATTTAGGGACTTTTTAAGTAAATAAAATACAAAAATGTCAGTCCTCATTTCCTTAAAATGAACTAAAAATACATAATAATAACACAAATTTGCTAAAGTAAATTATACACTATTAAACCTTAAACTTATGTAACCATTTAGCTTCAACAGAAAAAACTTTAATATGTTAGGTGAAAACAATTTAATTATTTATTATATTCTTAATAATATTATAATTATAATCTTAATTAATTGACTACTCAGATATGTGATCTTTTAAGGTAATGATCTGTTATAAGATAGTAACATTGTTAATTTCTTAATACAGTAATAAATTTAAATTTAAAAACAAATAAAAAATTTGATATAACATAACATTCACCTAAAAGTTAATCATTACATAAAAGATTAAACATACCCATATTTAATTGTCACAAAAAAGAAACATCTATACATCAGTTTTTTTCTTTTCAATTCCAGGACTCACTGCCCCGCGGCCATCACACACTCTCAGCATCATCCCACCACCTCCATCGAGGCGCTTCTTCTTTCGATGCCTCCTCAAATAGCAGCGGCATTTCCTCCACACACGTCGTAGAAATACACAGTACGAACGGTTCAGACACCTCCTCAAGATGGGGGAACTCCCTAGGATCTCACGGATCATCATCCGGCCTCGTTTCCATTGCAACGGAAAACAATAATGTCAAATTCACAGCGCATTGCTTAGACAATTTGGCTAAAGAAGCGAAGGATCTGCCTACGCCTTCTTCAACGCCCACTACGTCCAGAAAGTCGAGGCGAAGATCGAATCTATTCACGCCGTCGAAAAAAGGCGACGACAGGCTGAAAAATGGGGAACTGGGCTCGGGAAGAGCGATACCGTTGAAACAAGGCTATTTGTACAAGAAAAGTAGTAAAGCGTTGAATAAGGAGTGGAAGAAGAAGTATGTTACTTTGTGTGATGATGGCCGGTTGACTTATCATCCTAGTTTACATGTGAGTTTGACTTTTTTGTATGTTTGTTTTAGTTTTACTCTTTGAAATTTCGTTTGACGTTTATTGGGAAGCCTAAATAAAGGTTATTAATAAATAAAAATCGTAATCTTTAGCTCAGCAGAGAATTTAATTATTATTTGACATTTTTGCAAAAATCTTGTACTGGTCTAATTAATTAAAGAACATTACAATTTTTAAAATGTCTGTTATTTGAAATAAGTTATTTTGATAAAGTCCGATCCTCACTCGAGGAAGTGAAATATTTATTTACATT
>DWAO01003884.1:0-13503 GCA_018230605.1 Heliconius congener
ATCAGCATAAATGTATGTTATTTATGTAGCATTTAACAATTATTAAATTCCGACTAACGTGATGACCCGACTTTAAATTAATTAGTTATATTTTTATGAGTTTCAAATCCAGGATATATTCTTAAAAACGTATTTAAACGTTAGATTCGAACCTATGCCTCTTGGACAGTTTCCAAGAGATAATAAATTCCTGCTACGATCAAAATTTAATACGTTTTCTAAAATAATTAGAGATATAATTTTATAATATGTTTTGTACAAGGTCATTACGGCAATGATACAGTACGTCAAAATTTATGAAATAACTTTTAGAACATAATAATAATATTTTTTAAAACTTAATAAAAATATTTATAAAAGTATTAAAAATATCATAGACACGAGGGAAAACCTCACACCAGTTTATTACATCCTTCCCTCACTGGTCTTACATTTCGATTTACCCAACATGACACTTTCCGTTAAGTCAACGGAAACGCAATAACTCGGGATTAGAAATCAGGGTACAAAATATAACCGACCGATCAAAGTATGAAATGTCTGTTAAATCTGCAATGTTTGCGGTAAGACTGTTTTATACAGTAATATTGGATATTTTCTATTGAGAATTGATAAATTTTATAATGTGAAATTTAAAACAAAATTGCTATCGTCGTTATTATTGACAATTGATTTATGTACATATATTAGGCCTTTAGACTTTTATATATATTTGCATTTAATGTTAAATTCTATTAAGTGTTACTTAATTTACACTTAGCATCTCGCTGTATCCAAGAATGGAGCGCCAAACGCTACGGTCTCTACGTACGTACCTCTTTCGCCTCGTCCACTGTCATCAACCTCTTCATACATGCCTTCCGGGGGATCCTCATGCTTTTTACGTGACCTTCCTCCAGTATCTTTGATACTGTGTTTTCGTAGGTCAACCGAGGTCTCCCCCTACCTCTATTACCACTGACTTTTCCATCATAAATCTTTTTTGCCATTCTGTCATCATTCATTCGTTCGACGTGCCCAAACCAGCTGAGCACGTTGTTCTTCATTCTTGCCGTAATATCCTCGCTAGTATCTGCCATTCTGTGTATCTCTTCATTGCCGATTCAATCAGCTAAGCTGACTCCGCATATCCTCCAAATAGATCGGCTCTCCGCAGCAATCATCCTTCTGTCATTCTTCTTCTGTAATACCCGCGTTTCGCTGGCGTTTAACAGCGTCGTTACCAACACATTGTGTACGGCCAGACGTGCAGCTGTGCTGGCGTTTCGTTTTCATTTTTCTTCTCTACTGAGCATACTTCCCAAATATAACAATTTTTCTAATAGACGGTGTTACGTTTTTTATATATACTAACTAACCTTTTCGATATTCTTTCAACTCTACATTTCATAGAAATGTGAAACATAGGTGAAGGTGCTTACTTATTTCCTGAGTATGTCGAAGGTTAGAATAATTTATAAAGCAAATGTATTTTTTTATTATATAAACAAACACGAGTCCTAATGACCGGAATGAATGACATATGAATACCTCCAAAGCAGTGGTTGTCTAGATCTTACGCAATTTTCATTTTTTTTTTAATTTTTGTTTATTAAATCATTTTTATAAATCGTTGATAGGAAACTATTTAATTATTTGAGAACTAAAATAAAAAATGATTTTCAATAACAATTTTACTTACAGTACTGTATATATCATAATGTATTAAAAAAGACACATTTTTTAAACTAGCAACTTTGGGCTTATTATTATCTTTTCTCGACTAAATTGCATTGGAAACTTTCGTTTTAGTCAAACTCTTATCTATGTGTACCTACTAAAGTACACTCTACTATTCTTGGATTATCTTTTGTTGCCTAAAATATCTAATGGCTCCAGACAGAATTCAAACCTAAATCGGATATAGGTCGAACATTAGTCTACGTCCTTAAATAGGTGTAGCTCCAACCTGCTATTTTGGAACGTGAGGTTAAAATATCGTATTGATTTATCTGTATTGTGTGGTCTTCCACATTTATCTTCGTAAGTTGCATTCTATATTATACCAAATATTATTTTCGGATAAAACTTTATACTGATTTAAAAATATACAAATTTGATATTTAATAATATCACATTATTATATATGATCAAAATATAGTCTATTTAATTAATACATTTGGTAACCTTTACAACGTTATTTATGAAAAATATAATGATGTACGAATTAAAAGAAAAGCTAATACACATTAAAAACAATTTACTAAATTATTATAAAATCGTGAAATTGTACGTTATGAAAACATTTATTTTGTTTGATTAGCTTAGAGTTGAATCGAAATCGTAATAAACTTAAAAAAATTGTGTTATTTCGGTGGTATAGTGTAAACCTTTATGGTAACGAGGACGATATCATATGACAACATATACATATAGATACTGTCTTGACTACTATTTCGTTAAAAAAATCCTTGTTATGGAGACATAAAACCACCTTAACATTTGACCGAATCAAATCACTCAATAATAATTCCATTATTTCGTACCTGTTTTAAAACGTATTAACTTAAAAATAGAGAACTATAAAAATTCGATATAAACACGTTCATTCCAATCCAACAGATACAGATAACAAAACTAAAACTAAAAGCGTATTTGGTTAATGCTTTCATTTGGACAAAGATTCCAAGAAATAAAAATCTTTATAAATATATTATGTCACTATTTATTTAATGGTCATAGTGAATATATATTTTTTCCCTTTTTCAGGAAACGTATAAAAAATTATGTTACGGGAACAACGAACCCACGCACGCTTATTTTGAACCCCCGCTTATTTTAAAGACCGTCCAAGCGCTCTGACCTCTAAGCCAAATATAGCATTTCTGTTGTGAATTTCTGGAGTAAATTATAGTTTCAATATAGAATTCCCAATATATCTTAGGTATATTATAATTCAGTTTAACGGTGTTTAATAGGAATATCTGTAATAGATAAAATATATAGAATTTTTAAGAATCGACATTAGTATTGTCGACTTTAGATGTAATTTATGATGGAAGGGCTCGAATTATTTTCTACTATTTTGAGCGCCACTTGGACGTAAATTAAAGTTAATTATGAAAATTATTACACGTCCAATTACCATATAAAATGTATTATGATTATTATTTTTACATCAATATTTATAGTAGAGTATAATAAGTGACTCGAAAGCAGAATTGCTCTAAAATCAGAACACATTGATAACTAAATAAATACGTAAACAGGTTTTGCAGTTTATCTTTAACTGTTAGGAATAAATTTTAAATAATTGAGTAATACTACGACCAAGATTTTCCATAGATAAATATTTAATTAGTGCTCTTGCATAGCTGTACATATTTAAGACATCAAAGCACGTGTTGTTTCTCCCACCGTTCATAGCCGCGTTAAATAATTTATATTCATTTCAGGTCCACGTGATCTTGAGATAAATGGTCTCGACAGACGGACAAAAGTGCAATAAAGTGATCTCATAAGGTTTCCGTTTTTACCTTTAGAGTATCGGTTCCCAACCAGTGATCCGTGGACCAGTAGTGGTCCGCAGCAGCTAAAATATGGTCTGCGAATTATTTAAAATTTTGGTAAAACTTAATATATTCTGACATTTAAGTTCAATATTCTTTGAAAGTCATTGACTTTTAATATTTACTTAAAAGTTCACACACCCCATCATACAAAATGTCAGATTTTTTTCTAAACTTTTAACTTTGAAACTATTTTTTTTGTTTAATTATTAATTTATTTTTATTATACCTTTGTAGGTATCCCTGCTAACAAGAATTCTACAAAAGTAGTCCCTGATCAAGATTGGGAACCCCTACTTTAGAGGTACGGATCCCTAAGAATGAAGACCAAACGATTACGACACACGAAGTCAAGTCAAGTCAAGTAATTTTGTCATATAGCCAAATTAGTTTTCTTTTGTTAATGTGATCTAACAGGCATCAAAATTTATATTTTGTTGTATCAAGACTACACGTTTACTATCCAAAGAATTTAATTTTAATATTGAAATATAGAGCTTAATCACTTTTTACATAAAATATTTTTATAATTACATGACCATTATAACTAATATAAATCAGTTTCACGCCGTATCCCGCACACAACAGGGTAGGCAGAGATAACCTAGTGTTAAGACATTCCGTTTCCTGACTAATATAGACCTGACAATATTACTAAATAGGAAAGTAAAACATAAATATATTACTTATAATTAGAAATAATACTAATATGTGTTGATTCAATCATCTTATAATTTATTACACAGCCACAATATCTTAATAGAATAACACATAGTCAATTATTATATTTATATAAATCAGCATATAAAAAACACATAACATAAAAAAAAATTGAGCATAAACAATACAATATACATAATATGAAATACTTGAGGAAGTGTGGTTATATAATAAAATTTTGATATCAAAATATAAAAATTCTTCTTAAAAAATGTTTAAAACAGAATACACAGTTATTGAAATAAGAATCACACTGCTAAATGGACTGAAATTTTAATAATAATAATTATATTATATACTTAAATAATGTAACTTTTAATTATGTTTATATCTTTAGTGTATATATTATTATTGTGTCTCTCTGCGATTGTCTATAATTGATAAGTGTCAAATATCAATTTGTACGTAATTAAAAAGTTTGGCAAATAATTAAAAATTAAAATATACATAAATATATTTTAAAAAGGTTTTTGAGTATTTGTTATCAGTGGCAAAAACAGTTTATACTTAATAAATATAACAAACTAGTAATTTAAATAAAAACGCTTAATACTTATAAGAACTAATTAAAAACAGTTCCCAAAATAGAAATTTAATTCTAAGAAAATAGTCTTCAAAAGTCACAACCATTAATGTAATAAGAAACTACGATTACAACAAACCACATTACATTTCAAGCGTTCTAAAGCCCCGTTCACCACCAGCGACAATACCAACGACAAAAGCTTACTACCACAAACAACAATTTGTTACATCACTAGCTTTAGTGATGAATGACTACATTCTACAATTATCAATGGCATAAATTTTAAAATTACTTCTAGAAGTGACATCGTTTTTTCCTTGTATTAATTATTCTGTCCTAAAATCGTTATGACTTAGTTAAAAGACAGCTTGACTGAACGTGATAATTTATTAAAGCAAATCCCACTTGGCGAAATACATATATTATACTTTTTTAATATTTATATTTTTTTAACCATATTGTAATGATTTTATATTTATAGTTTTGATATTCGCAATAATTTACTATAAAAAAAGTATGTCGACATCTTTGTTTAATTAAAAGTTATTTACGAATATAAGTTTATAGAACTACCACCAGAGGACACTAATAAAATGACGCTTCATGTAGTCGGAAAATTCGAGATGCCATTTTTGACTTGAAGAGCAAAGAGAAAAGGGTCCTCTAGAATAAAATGCTGTATTAGAATTTAAGAGATATGTTGTACAGGCTTAACAGTATTTTATACTGGAAATATAAATTTTGTAAAGCCTTGAGGTGTTTTAATTTCTTAACTATTGTTAAATCAAGCCACAAAGTTGAAAAATTGCTAAAAGGCCAATTTTATATAATATTTGGACTATATTTTATCAGATATTTCAAATAATCCAATTAATTTCTCATGACTGGTAGATTTTATTTTTCAATTCCTTTCTATCAAACACTTATGTCTTTTTGTACATTCTGATACAATTGTAATAAAAATATTTAAAGCTAAGCTGAAATGGCATAAAACCAATAAGTCAAAGCCATAATTTAAAATAAATAAATAAAAAATAAGCATCAATTGCACATTATAAAGCTAAACAATAAGCAGTCTTTTCGTTAAATAATTAAAGCGTAAAATTGCTATAAGCAAAAATATTGCCACAAAAAGCAATTAGGCGCTACGTAAGCTAAAGATATAATAAGCATACAGCGCGCAACGGTTATTTGACTTAATATAATTATTTGAATAAAGATTTCTTTTGAAAATATATATATTTCATTTCAATTTTTTCGGGCACCATTAATCTGATATACAGTGAATTCAAATTTTGGCCACAGCATCAAATGGATCATACATAAAGCTTTAGCTTTCCATCGTAATATATAATCTTTAATAAGAGCAATATTTATATAATAAAAAGAAAAAATATATATAATCGTAAACCATTCAGCATACATAACCGAATACTCGCTCTTGAAAATTCATTTTAAATAGCTTGAAGTTAAGTCAAATTTCCTTATAAAAATAAAAAAGCAGTACAAAAAAATTGCATACTTCACATAAAATATGCTTATTAAAATATACAGTCTATTTATATGGTTTTGTTAATAAAGACGTGTGACCGACAACCTTGGGGTTTGAAAACATGCCAATAATCTATAATTACTTACTTGATAACGATTAATTATGCAATTATATTTATATAGATGTGGGCGATTAAGAATGTTAACTAGAATCGAAACGAATATTTCGTTTCGATATTATATACTTTTAACTATTGAACAAAGCATAGATTAATACATATTTCTATACTAAGAAATACTCATAATAATATTAATTCATTTTAATTACCCACTTCTATTCTACAATATTATATTTAAGAAGATTCATAAAGCTTTAAATATAATATTAGGAATAATGTATTGTATACAGTATATTCTTTAAAAATTTGCAGATGAAATCTAGCAATAATCTGTGATTATTTCTTTATATGAAAGTTATAAAGAACTAAATATTATTTTTATCTATGTTTCTATAATGGCTATTATGTACTTTTAAAAATTCAATTAAATTGTCATTTTTCTGTGTATATGTTAACCTATAAATACTGTTCTTTTAGACATTAATCATTTGAATCACTTTCATTTTGTCGCAAGAAACCTTAAACATTATAAACTAGTAAATCAGGTAACTTAAGAGGTAGATAGAATGATTCACTTGAGATTTTTCATTACTGGTAAATGCAATTAAATATCACTTCCTTTTTTAAATTTAAAACAAAACTATATAAATCCTTAATAATAAAATACTTGTTAACACAATAATTATCTAAAAAACAAAATGTCCCGAAAATTGGGATTAATAATGTAATAAAACGATTTAACGAAAAGGTAGTATACTTATTATAAATAGTGTCAACTAGGGGTACTTTAAAGAAAATAAAAAAATAACATATTAAATAAGACTATATCATGTTTTTTTGCTGTTTTTAGCGTTCTCATTCTTATAACAACAAAATATTTTAATGTGATTATAGTATTTAGAATGTGATTAATCCAATAATAAATAATATGTTAAAAAGAAACAATTTTTATGACTCTTGAAATTTTTTAAAATTAAAGTAAATAATAAACATTTTTGAAAAATATTACAAGTTAATCAACCTCCGTAGTTCACACTATCTATATACTCGATAAAAAAAGTATAAATAATATCGATTATTTAAATGAAATCGACTAATTATTTTTAGTCTTTGCATTTTCCGCGTTGGAAGCTAACAGAGCGGACAGAGTAGCGTGAGTTGCACTCAAATTTCCCGACGTAGGAATCAAATTTGGGTTATTTATAATACCATTTGAACCAGAGCTGACTATAGTCACGTTCGGAGGCGGTGTTACACCGTTAGCGAAGCCAGTCGACAGTACTTTTTGAGTGTTATGCATCATAAAAGACTTAGTTCCCGTACTGCCTAGTGTTAGAACTTTTTTCAGCATAACCGATGAGTTACATGCATTGTCTATCATATCTTTAGTTGTCGAAATGGCGTCGTAATCGACATTTTTCTGTGTATGCGAAGGTCGTACAGCCACATTGAAGGAAACGGCTGAGGGGGAACGATTGATTATATTTTTTGAAACTATAGCATTATGTAGGATGTTTCCGGTGGGGAATGATTTAGATGTGACATTGACATACTGAGGGGTCGCCATGATGGCGGTGGAGGTTCGTGTGCCGAAGCCGATGATGCTGGCCGTGCCTTGAGACATCACCGTGCTGATTGTACCAGATTTTGTGTTAATTGGTATGCTGTAACAAAAAGATAGTAAGAACTTAAGTTTTGCATAATTCCATGTTGACTGTAAGACTCGCTTAAATCCTTCTATCTGCTTTTATAAGTTTTAAACAGTTTCTTTAGAAGTTTTATACTTTATTTGTAAGTAAATTGTCTAACGAAAATATTAGATAGTAGTAAAAATACAATGTTCTAAAAGAAAATATATATATTAAAAAAGTCTTAGCAGAGAAAAAAATTGCAGATTTTCAAGCCGCGCCTCTTGGTTGATGTCCAAGCACTCAGTGATATTAGGCTTTTTAGCCAGGCTTTTTAGGCTTAAAGCCATTTTGTAATTATCAATTATGTTTGTGACTATTTATTGTGTGTTGTATATTTATTTGAAGATTTTTGCAACGGGGTATATCTAAATGAGAAATGATCATTAAATCATTTAGCGTCACACTTAGAAAAGTAGTATTAGTAATTACAGTCACATTTTTCCACAAAAAATCACTTTCACTTATGTATCAAATGTGAAATCCCAGTATACACATTACTCTTAATAATTAACTACAAATATATTCCTTCATAAAATAAATCTTAACTCACCTACGTATCATATGCGAATTGGAACCCGGTATACTCTGTATGGTGACCGTCGCCTGCGGCACATGCTGCACCGAGCGGGGCGCGGGGGCCTTGCTAGTGTAGTAGTGGACGGTGCTGCCGGTGATGCGCGGCGCGAGATGGGTGACCGGCACGCTGTGCACCATGCCGCTGGTGGTGGAGGCTACTGTTATGCACTTTGTCGTGTTGCTTGTGAACTGTGAATGTAAACAAGTGATATCAGTTATTTTGCCGTATTTTAAGAGTTAATATATTTTGATTTTTTTACAAAATAAGCTTCAAGAACTTATACTAATGTAATATGTAGTGTATATATAATTTTTTTAAAAACTTCACTCTGTATCCCGCATATAATAGAGTAGACAGAGTTAATAATAATTCATTAGGTCCAGTAGGAATGAACCCATAACCATCGCGTTTACAGTCTCACATTCATGTCCCCCTTTTTGTGTGCGACATCGGCCTCATAAGTATTATTGTTATTCATATACGAAAATATTTATATTGCAGAAATCGCGTATCTTAAGCAGCCATAGGTTATCGGTACAATTGCCGTACGAAATTAATGAATTATGATGTTGATTATATTAACGATTTGTTCCAGAGCAAAATTTTGCATAGTTAAAATAAATTTATCTCAAGCTGAGCACGAAAATTTTGTCAATCAGGAGAAATATATCTGTGAGTATTTTTTTTATATTTAAAGAGGTTTTACGAATATTTTTCTATATTCTATTATTATTTTTGATTTTTTAGGAAAGAAAAATACTGATTTAGGAAACATATATGAATTTGAAACTGTACAAGCGACCACTAACCCATACTTTCTCATTAATGTACGTCGCAATTCTCACAACTTAGTCATGTTTTTAGCATCTCTGGAGGCAGATTGAAAAATATAAATTATTTTTTTTATATACATTTCCTAAATAAGTATTCATTCCTAAATAAGTTTCATAAAGTAATATTTATATTTTATAGTATAAACATTTATTTAGATATATTTAAATATCAAAATAATATCTTCGTAGATATATCTAAATACACACACAATTTTCCATATTAAATGATTAATTTAGACATACTTTTTTAACTTCACACTGTATTCTGCACATAGCAGAGTAGAGGGAAGGGAATGGTAACTAAATTGAAGCAATGAAAATATTAAATATTTCATTCCTTAGACAGAGAATCACATGTTGTGCGCTGCGCCACGTCGGCCACATACTACAAACATTGATATTTACTTAGTAAATTGCCACTGTAGCTTGTATAAATTAAAATTATATATGTGAGAAATATTATAAATGTGAGAGTGGATGTTTGTTCCACTTCACGTAAAACGTACTCAACTATAAATATAGATATAGATAAAATTTTACAATAATATGTGTACTTGGCTTTAAGATAACAATAGGTCAAAGCAAGCAAAGCATGTAGAAAGCTAATAGATTGTAAAAGATACTTACATCGCTAGTATTGAGAGTGGTGCCCAAATCAAATTCATCGCCAACTAGAGTAATAGTGTCTGGATTCGCTCCAGTCAACTTCTCAATAGTTTTTCTAGCATCTGCGTCACTTTCAATGTTACCCAAGTTGCGACTCAAAAACTCTATGTCAGATTCTAACAAACCATCGACTAGACTTTGGTCATCATCTGCCTTACAAAGATCGAAATCATCATTTTCCAACTTAATATCCTCCACTTTGATTTCATCCATATCAATTTCATCCATATTCTCAACCTTAACACTCACATCTAAATCACACACTTTCAGACCATCCACTTTGATTTCATCCAGATCTTCCATTTTGATTCCATCCACTTTAATATCATCCATATCTTCGACTTTTATATCTGCAAAATCCTCTTTGTCCATTGGAACTTCAGAGAACGCTCTAGAATTGTCCGTATTAGTCATATATTGACTTGCATTGAAATTTGCTGAATCAAAATCGTCATGTACTTCTAGTTTAATGTCGTCGATTTTGAATTTATCTTCTTGTGAACTGCTTGTCGACGGCTGAGGACTGTCAGCGTTGGTTAGGTCTCCACTTAGTGCTCTTTTTAATGCATAAGCTTTAATCTTTCGTAGAATGAATTGTGGCACTCTGAATCCAGTAAGTTCTCCTAATAATGGTAGTGAACTATGTTTATAGGCATCACTTGTTGCAAGCTCTTCGATATCGTCTAACACCTGTAATAGATATAAAAATATGAAACATTTTTTTATTGTTTTATATTTCTTAACTAAACATAAAAATATGAAATATACCCTTTTGTTTATTATACAGGGTGGAAGTGTCCACCACTTTAAATGAAACCACTTTTAACTACTCTATAAAAGCCTAATAGAATAAAAAAGTTTTTTATTTCCCAATAATGAAAAAGTGATTGTTTTAAATAAAATAAATAATAAAAATATTGTTGTAATATAAAACGCCATTTGTCAAGAATGACGCACACACACATAAACCTATCAAGGAGAAACCGCTGCATACGCCTTTATTCGTAATCAAGTGGTAGGTATTGGCGACAAAGTTCAAAGTTGCTTAACCCTTAGTAATATTTTTTTAGTAGTATGTGTTTACGTTATTTGTATCTATGCGTATCTGCGTCACACGAAATGCAGGTATGGATAAATATCGTGAAATGAAAACGAAATCCTATGTCTAAGCTGTTGAAGTATCTTGATTAATTTTTTTAGGTATGGGCTTAAAATATTATACCCTGCTGTTCCAGCAAAAGGAGCGCTGACACTTCCACCCTGTATATAAAACATGATTTGTGTATATATATGTGATAAATACAAATCATGTTTTACTGTGAAAGTATAAATATGCATATAGTATGTTTAATTTGAACATAGGGAATATTTACCACATATTCATAACACAATCTTATAACAGTTTACAAAATATTAACTAACAAAAAACATCTCTTTATTGGATCTACGATACATTTGCACATAATATTACCATAATGTAAGTTTTGCCCCCAACAGCATTGGCAAGGTTATGACTAGCTATCCACTCCTTATCTGCACTATCGGCAGGGTAGCGGAGCAGTCCAGCGTGTCTTGTGTACAGCCGACCACGGGAGTTACCTAGTCCTAGTACCTAGATACAAAAAAATATATAATTTATAAAATACATTCATAAAAATCACTTCTATTAACATCTCACACAATCAAGCGTTTCTGGTAGATATATCTCTTCAATATAAGTTATCTGTCATAGACTTTTCTCATATATGTTTTTCTTTTGTTTTTGAGTAGTACATAAATACATAAGAAAAAGGAAATTGCCAAGTTATCACAGACTAAGGGCAAGGTAAGGGTTTAGGCTGTAGGTACAAGCGTGTGTGACTGAATGAATAAAGTGAATGAATTACTTAATATTTTGACTTTCTCGGTTCATTAACTTTCAGATTTCGGCAGGTGGGAAAAAGAGTGTCTTAACACTAGGTTCCCTCTATATGCAGAATAAGTACAGCATGTAAAAAATAATTTAAAGAAAATATACTTACTTTGTGAGCATGAGATCCCATTATAAACATTGTATCTTGTGTCAGTCTTGCAGGGTTCCATTTCTCCGGATCTCGCAAACCGGGCGCTGGAGACGATGACCTGCTATCATTGTCCTCTTGTTTAATCTTTTTTACTTTTATAAGATCTGTGTCCATCTCTGTTTCCTTTCTTTTATTCAATGATGAATTCTGTAACTGTTAAAATTATTTTATATTCTTAGAATCACGCTGTATTCCGCACATACCATGGTAGATAGAGGAAAACTAGTGTTAATACACTCCATTCTCCTCTTTTTGCCTAATTTTCAAAGGCTGCGTTTTGAGCTTCATGAAAATGACTAATTCTCCTGAATGGGAATCGAACCCACAACCATTTCATTTATAGTCACGCGCAATACCGTAACAAAGATGGTATAATATTAAATTATTGTTATAAAAAATAATGTTACCATTTGCTAATCTTTTTTTTAAATTAATTAGGTTTATTTCTTTCCACTTAACAAAATAGGTGAAATAGACCACAGGTATCTTTATAGGATCTTTAATTTATAATTTATTTACTAATTTAAGCCATAATTTACCGCAATTTAAGCAAAGGTAAATTAAATGTTTAGACGCGTTTTTATGAAAACTGCATTAAAATTGGACAAGTCATTTCTGATTGGCATGCACAAACACACAGACAAACAAACAAAAATAAAAATGGTAAATGGTGAATTCCTATAAAACAAATACCTGTATATAAGTAATGCTTAAATTAGGACTTACCGTATCTTTAGTCAATTTATTATCAGTTTCAACATCACTTGTTTCAAAAGTATTTGCAGGCACTACACGTGGTGGTGTAGAATACAGCAGCCTGGTTGCATCCAGCATGGCACGGCAAACTGCACGGACCTAGAATTTTTTTAGCTTTACATACAGCTTAGGCAAAGGGAACATGGGAATTTAGTGTGAAAACATTACCGATTAATACACTTTTGTCCCTCCCCTTCTGCTAAATTCTTCAGGCATTGCATGTTATGTAACGGAAATCGTCACCGCACTTTATCTCGTTATCCGAGCGAGGAAATAAAAATATTAAATATTTCAATTCCTAAATTACAGTCAAATCATAATCTTAAAGTAACAAAAGGAAAAAGTAACAGACTATTTATCATCAGACTATTTAGCATTTTTGTTAAGGTGCTGACAGCCGTGCCTAGGAATTGAGACACAAGTGAAGTTTTATCTGGCCCCTACAACCATGTATTAATACTTGTTTCTATTGTCCAATCTCCTGGGCGGCCTAAAAAATATATTCTTGAAATA
>DWAO01003885.1:0-13503 GCA_018230605.1 Heliconius congener
ATATATATATATATATATATATATATATATATATATATATTTATATATATATATAAAATGTATACACTTAGGTATTCCCATTTGCAGCTGGCTTGCGTGAAATCTCTCACAACTTTTAAAAAGACATGGTTGCTGCCTTATGTTATTTTCTTCACTGTTGGGCACGAAATGAATTTATAATATAAGATTTTTACTTGAATTTCCTATTTAGTATGTAGGGACAATATATGTTATTTTGTAAAGTATTCTTGACTTCTAGAAATAATATAATAGACACAAATTGCCAAAATCATTAAAAAATTGATTGTTCATATAGAATATGAATATTACCAAAATTCTATATATTTATCAATTTCCTTATTTTAGCTGTAGGCTTAAATTACGATATCGAAGTAGATTCGATTCCCACTCGGCGATTTTTTTTAAATTTCCACCACTCAATACACAATGATTCCTGAATTCGACGGAAAGTCAGGAGCGGAGAATGTTAACACTAGTTTCCCTCTGCCTGATCTGCTATCTGCGAGTAAAGCTGAAAAAAAATTGAGTTGTAGTAATGGCAGCGTGATGTATAATGACATTCCAAAGGTTTAATTGTTTATATTAATTAAATTTGATGTAAATACAAATAGATATTACAATCTTAAAGCCACAATTAATTCAACGATTATTTTTCTTTCAATATGTTAGTCAATCGTATCGGATTCGAGGGATTCACGTTAACCTTAAGTAATGTGTTCCTAATAGAGATTATAGTTGGACGTATGGATTTATAGGATTAACTACAATCGATTATCACAAATGTATTACTTATGTATAAGGAATTTTATAATTGAATCGTTGTTTTCTATTAAATTAATAATAATATTATATTATTGTACTATAAATAATGCTATAATAAGGTTAAATATTAAAAAGCTTAAAAAACCCATTTTTTAATTTATACATGTGACGAACTAACAAAAAACGGGGACAACCTAAGATAGATGAAATACCGAAATACTTTTCTATTAAATATGTTAATATTTCCCAGCAAAATTAAATAAATTCCAAAAAGATCTAAATAACAATTTATTAAGTGTAATAACAGTATAGATAAGCATACTATAAGAACCAACAAATTTCCCCTAAATACCCTTAAATAATCTATACTTATAATAAAATCGTAACTGCTCAGTGTTTATATATGTAAGATGTATGAAAAAATGTTATTTGTATTGTAATAGAACAAAAATCTATGATTTATAAAACCTAAGATAATCTAGGGTCAGGAAACCCCGTACTCTTCATTCCGCATCAACTAACCTAACCTAACGTCACTTGAACTAGAAAATGGACATCATCCATTTCGAGTGATGATACAACCTACGAGCATCGATTTTTGGTCAGACGCTGCCTATCCAAAACGCAAACATGGCATCATTGAAAATGCTACAAAGCGTAAAAAGCTCCACAAAAATACTGGTATTTATTCTCTTTCCATATGTATTTCAATAGTCAATATGAACTTTATTTAAATTCTAAATTAAAATGAACGAATCGCTGAGCAAACAGATAAAACTAATAGTTGTAAAATAAAACGGACAAATAACCATATATTTGTGATATAGGCGATTGTTTTTGGGTTATCGATGTCTGGATGTATGACCTTCAAATTGTTCAGACGACCTTAGAGAGATGAAAAGTTGCCCTATACATATTTATGAGGATCTTAATATTAATTACAAAATATATTTTTCTGCTGTCAAAATTGTATTTTGTATCCTATCTTTTTTTCTGCCAATTAATAGTTAACTTAAGGAAGAATGATAAGCGGTTTTGAAATCCAACACTTTGCTTTGTCTATAGTCCTTGAGTACTCGTAATATTAACGTTAGAACTACAATGAAAATAATTTGGATGTTTTGGTGGCGTTACTATACTAGTAAACGTTTGATAACATCGATAACGGCTCTGGGTTCAATCCTCTCAATCGAAAAAACTTAATTAAAAATGAAATAAAAAAGATTTCGGTTCTTCCATCTGATTAAAGTAGAATGCTACGAACGTTATCAGCATAAAATTTTGCATAAAGCTTGCAGCGCTGTCTAATATAGAAAAATATCTGAAATAGGCAAAAAATGGAAATCGAAGTGTTTTACCAACTAGGTTCTCTACCGACTATGTTAAATGTGAAAATTGTATGCTAAGCAAGAACAAATATTTGCTAAAAGATGATGCTATAATCATTTTTATATGTTCCAACTGAATACGTAATAATATATGAGGTTTTAACAATATGGCTTGTTTTTGATAAAATATTTTATAAAGACTACGGGCAAATTTCTTTTGTAGTATTTACAACATCAAGATTGTTGATCGCTCATACGTTTTACGGTAGTGCACGCTTGCCTAGTAAGTACCTATTCACTCTAATTTTGACGTCAATGAGATATAATTTCATTGACGTCAAAATGAGGAATGTAGGCTCAAGGCGTTTCGTTCGTGCATTATGAATTTTCACCATGTACGGATGACGTGAAACTGTATTTCTAAAGCTTCTGTGTATAAAAAGGGGCAGGGGAATTAGGTAGTGTAATTCCTGCAAACTCTCTGAAATGTATGCGGTAAAAAACAGACAACGAGAAAACTCTACGCCGTGGTGGTAAAGGTAAGGTCTGCAGCTAAGTATCAAAAAGGGTCTTGTCTTTGATTAACCTTCTGGCACGTTTCTCAATCGTCTCTAAAGCCTATAATTCGTACTTGGTAGAGCTATCCCATAAGTGAGAGCAGTACTCCATACACGGTCTTACTTGTGCTTTGTACAGTATGAGAAGACATTGAAGTGTAATCCTTTATCATCTTGGAGAGGATGCCAAGTTTCTTAGCAACCAGCTCTGGATTCAATATAAGTGCCAAAAGAGCCAATGAGAAAGTAATGCCAAGAAGTTCAAGATGGTCGTTTAACGGGACCGGTATACTTCGAAAAGAGGAAGACCAATCGCATTGATTTTTGTCGCGATGAGCAGGCACCCATGGGTCTTAGTGGCGTAAAATTTGACCATATTAGCAACTCCCCAATCGGCGGCTGCTTTGAATTCAAATTAATGCATTCAACCATATACAAATTAATGTATTTAACCTATGTGATAGTATTTCAGACCCACTTGCTGTTCTTTGACTATGTAGCTCTCTATAACAACGTTGTTATCTGCGACGTCGAGAGAAACGCCGATTTCCTTACCGTACCTGTCAATGGCCTCACTCCAGATATGACTAACATACGCTAGAATATCTTCAGTAGAGCACTTATGCCGTAAGCCGTGTTGGCGATCACTGAGAAATTCATTTGTTTCTAAGTATGCTAAGAATGTACTATTCAGAATACTTTACATAAACCTTGCAGGTTATAGACATGGCCGAGACTGGCCTGTAGATGGTAGGGTCAGTGCGATTGCCCTTATTGGGCACTGGGTGCACGTTGGGAAACTTCCAGTGTTTAGGCATTTGTCCAATCGCAAGAGATAGTCGAAAAAGGCGTGTTAATACAGCAGCCAGCTCAACCGCACAATTCTTCAAACGCAATATACCATTTTTTCATTCACTTTAAAATACCGTAGAATTTGGATATCTTTTTGGAAAATGTGTATATTACTCATTTACATATATTATATTATCTCGATGGAGTGTCACTCGTCCTCTGGTATTATTGGAAATATCGCACCACCTACGTCGCGACGCGACTATTCTGTAAATTGAGATGCAAACAAGTTTGCTCTCTCTTGAGTAGTATGAGTTAGTGAGCCGTTGGGTTTCAATAGTGGAAGAGGTGAAGGGCGAGCGAAGTTCGATTGATTAGGATAGGAACTACAGGTAGGATGCTTTACTACAGGCAGGGTACGACGCAAATTTGTTCAATGTATGACTAATTTAATTGAAGCAGGCCTTTTGCATTACTTTTTTGTTATAGGCTTTATTTTTACGCGAACATCCTCTAGTTTGCGGTTACGAGCTTCTGCTCAGATATGATAAGACTGTTGATTTGGCGCTTCAGCGCGTACACATTCAGATCCGAACTAATTACATTTCAAAATGGAATATAATATTTCATATCCACGCGTAGTACATTTGTTACAGCTTCCGCTAAAAGTAAAGGATCATTAGAAAAGAAGTACGCAGATCGAAAATGATAAGATGCAAAAAAGACCAAATCTCTTCCCAGTCCGCTGATCTGAATTCCTATACTTACCGATTGCCTATAGGGCTGGAATGGAACGAATATATATCGACACAGACACGGTCAGAATCACCCAATGGTGGTGGAATAGACAGTGACTATCAGTCTCGTCAAAAAACAAAATACTACACTTAGTAAAACTAATTGGACTGCTGTTTGAGCCAAATCAGCAAACCTAGTTATCTCCTGGTCTCCACTATTTGAACGGTATACACAGGCATAAATTATTTTGTCAATACCCAAGTTCACGTTTCCAACTAACTGAAAAAAAGGAGTTTTCGAGAAGGTAACCAGCCTCGGCTAATGCCTCCCACTAGAATATTGACTGATTCGCACTACCCTGGGATCACGTGTAGGGGTTCGATTTTTCGAGCTCAACCCCCCGACACACACTCACACGGACAAGCGCTTCTAAAGCTTCATGGTGTGATTGAATTGCCTAAAGCTTAATATCATTAAACTAACCACAATCTTCAACACTAGTCGAAAGTCTTCAACACTAGTAGAAACTTGAAGTACTTTCCTTATAAACAAGGATAATAAAATTATGCCACCACACATGTTATCACATGTTAGTGTTCAAGATGTAGTTCTAAAATTAAAATATAAGCACATCAAAAGGACCCAATGTTTTTAACGTATCAATCAAAATATCGTCAGGTACCACGACTTTCCTGTTCTTGATGCGAAAGTAATTTCATGCCAGGTCAAATATTATTGGGACAGTAAATAAAATTAATTTTATTTATTCCTTTGATGACACATTCTAAATGATAATGACAAAGTGCAGTGTTGATTTCCGCCTATCAAAACTACATTAAGTTCTCCCTGCCGACTCTATTTCTGCAGGATCAAACTAAAATAAAAACTTACAAAATCCACTCCAAACAAAAGTACATGCCCGTCAAAATGCTACCTGGACTAAAGAATAGCTTTTCTTTTCTAGAGTTAATGGTTCAGCAAATGTATGTAATTGATTACAAACTACCCGGAGACTAAACCACTTAATTTTATTTTGCACTAGGATGCTTTGGTTTCTCTCCGGGAAATTCTTCTATATAATTTGTTAAGAAATACTTCAAATTTGCTTATAAAAGGTAAATATACACTATTAAAAAAAACTTTAATTGTTTTAACACACTGTATTTTTTATTATACTAAATTTTAAAACCTAGTAGAGTTTAAGTTTTGAAACTTCGAAAAATTCGGCGGAAAATGGGGAATAGAGAGTCTTAAAACTAATCCCTCTGACGACCCTGCAGTATGCGGGATACAGCGTGAAGCTTATTTAATTTCGGAATTTAAAGGAATCCCTCTAAATTGATCGGTCTATTGGACAGGTTTATTAAAATGTCTTCACAAAAAGTTGTTTAAAGGATCGTAAGATCTTTGATTTATTACTAATTTTTAATGATGATGACGGGTAGTCTACCCGTGACTACGACCTACTGCAAAGTGTTCGAAATGTCGGGTTCCCAAAAATGTATAATACTAAATATACGCAAGGAACCTGGTTAAATAGTTTCATTTAAAATATTTAAAAGATCTCTGGATACATTGAATAACATTCTATAGAAATAAAAAAAAAACTTTTAGGCTAATAATCCATAGAATGCTAAGTATTTCTTTCTCCATTCTCTTTCATTTCCCTATACAGAAGTATCTACATATTAAAATACACAAACTAATACGTACAACCTTTCGATTTTCTAAACCAATTTTTTTACGATTTTTCATTATTTAAGCCTATATACACATTTTTCTGTTGCTACCCCCAGAGTCATACATTGTTCAATAGAAATGCCACGCTTTAATTCTCCTCCGAAAATCCCTGTATATTTCCAATACGTTTTTCACTGACTTCCCGCAAATGGTTCAACTAAATCTAAAACCAACGAAAGCTTGGTGAAAAAATCTGACCAGACATTTTAAAAGCCGTGTTTCTCACTGAATGAATACCAAGTTTAGTCATGTTCTAAAATATATTTTATTTCTACTACAAATGGTAATTTCAATTTTGAGAATAGAAAATAATAACGAAAATTTCGTCTTACAAATGTTTTAAAATGATTTTTTTTAAGAAATGCCTAAGTACACACCACACCGATATATACGATAGTCCGTGTGTACGTGGGGCGACTCAGCGTGATCGCATGTTATAAATAAAGGTATCAGGTACTCAAGTACCTGATACCTTTATTTGTCCCGTGATACCCGTGTCATCACAGCGGGTGCCTGTTTAAACATATTTACTTATTTATGTCTTAAATAACAATAAGGAACGTTTACATTATATTATTATATAATAATAAATAAATAAGAAATAAAAAATATTTCATTAAAGAGACAATTTGTTGTTTAGTTTAGCTAGCTCCAAAACGGAAGCAAACCACCACACACCACAATTACCATCTAACCACATACACTATCAATTGTAAGTTTTACATTGACACAGTTAAAAAAAGAGAAAGTGTAAGAAAAATAACCGGCTAGATACGGAAAGAAAGTTATTGGTCAAACTCTAAAATCAGAAGACGAAAAGCTAGCAAAGTCTGAGCCAACAAAAGTTTCAACAGTAACTTTCGGTTTCTAAAAAATCTTACAACCCCACATGGCAAAACAAATTTTTTTTACTAAATAACTTTACGTAAATTATTTGTTTTTAATTTCACAATGATACAGCAAACAAAAAAAGATTACGTTATATGTGGGACAAGTAGATTGCTGAACTAGAAGCAGCAGCAGAAATAGCTAGCTTGAATAATTATATAAAAAAATAAATGGTTCTGATAAATATCGCTCAGTGTTTTTAATGTAGTTATGTGCTGCTAAAAAGTTTAAAGTACATGTACATGTATGTCATAGATTCCTAGAAAAAGGGCATACGCAGCGGTAATGCATGCCCTAATCGGTCGATTTTCCAAAAGAAAAATAATATATACACCATAAGAATGGTGTATACACCACAAGAATGGTGGTGTAAAGTTAACGAAGAGCCTTACGAAGTAATTGAAATCTCTTAAAACAATATTTTAGGTATTAAATCTTACACGAGCCAATATACATGGAACAAAAATTTTAATGACGAAAAGGTTAAATAGAGTCAGAGTTGAAACATAAATGATCCATATGGTATTCATTAAAAATATTATTAAAATAAATCTCAGTCAATGGCAATTGATGGGAGTCGATATGCAAATAATAGACATAGACAAAATAACGTTGAGGCTCTACAAAGAGCTTACACCAATGTCTTACCGCAAAACATAAAGATTTCATTTCTCTCTATGAACAGAATTTAAATCCTTCAAGATTCTATAATTTTTATGAAACTATAATTCATACAGCGAAAGAAAATACGATTTCTGATGAAGAAGACTGAATAAAAAGACAGTTTTTTTGAGTTTGAAAGTTTAGACTATTTTGCAATAATTGATTTTAATAAAAACCATCATGGTAACCGCTTGTGATATTATTTAAATAAGGTTTTTCAGACATCAGTAAATGAAAAATGAAGGAGTATACATAGTGTAGATTTACTCAAATGACATAAGAATGACATATTTTCTGAATGTCATAAGACAACTACCGTATTATGAAAAACAATAGATATATTGAAAATTAGTCTATACTAAATAATATAATTAAAATAATTAACTATTCCAAATTTGAAGACACCAGACCAGACCAGACCAGACACCAGACACCTCGACACCAGAACCAGTGGGAATCGAACTCACAACACGGTCATACATTTGTCCCCCTGCGCCACGAATGGCTTCAATGGACTATCATCGTATTTTAATCTCATTGATATTAATACCATAATAACCTAATAAACAATAAAAAGATTATATTGTTTCTGGGCGACTAAAGGTAAAATTAAAAGGAAAATTAAAGGCGCTCTAACAGAACACCGTATTACAAATTCCAAGGGCATTTCATGTACAAAAGTTACTTTCGGCCTGCTCTCTAGGGAAGCCGCTGAATTAGATTCGTATCACATTTAGATAAGAAATATATAAAAGATATATTTTCTAAAAAAATATATTTTTTTTATGTTAAATAAATCAAAAGGGTGTAAAAGTACGAGGCCAGTCGTGGCGCACGGGCACAAATGTGTGGCTGTAAAAGTGACTGGTTACGAGTTCGATCCCCACTCGAAGAAATGAAATATTTATTTAAATTTATATTTTCATTCCTCGCTCAGGTGTCGAGGCAAAGTGTGGCGTTGAGTTCCGCCACTCAACATGAAATGCCTCCAGAATTCGGTTGAAAATGGGGAATTAAGTATCTTGGTATTACTTCATATTTACCGTGAAGTTATTATTGTAAAAGTACTACAATTAGATATAAGCGGTTTGGGAAAATGTATCAAGTACATACAATAAGTACCTACACATCTCAGATGCATGCATCATTTAGTAATAAAATACTATGAAAAATAAAAAGAGTGACCGTTTACATTTTTTTGTATAAATTATAATTTCTATTTAATTTTTACTGATTTTATATTTTGTACGTAGATCATCACATCTTATAACATGTAGTTGTAGCGTAATAAAGAACGAAAATATGTTAAGCTACTATAATCTCCCAGTCGTGACGCCGGTCGTGGTGCAGGGGTAAAAGTGAAAAGTGCGACTGGTTGTGGGTTTGATTTCCGCGCGATGAAATTAAAAATTTTATATTTTAATTTCCACGTTCTAGTAACACACGCAATACCTCCAGAATCCGTGGACAAGTGGGGAACGGAAGTGTCATAATGGTAACGGAGTGCTTTAACAATCCCTCCGCCAACCTTGCTATTTGCGGGATACTCTCTCAATTTCTCATAGTTTCTATTATACTGAACTCAATATAACCTTGGAATAAAGTAAAGTATACATGGATCATAAAAAAACGCAATAGATATACATACGTGATATATACAAGTGGCAAATATGTAGTAAAACATGCTCAACAGTGTCAGCATAAGTAAAAGCGAAAGTATGACCGAAAATAACTTTACGAGAAAAGAGTTCATGAATATTAAAACAATATAACATGTAGGTACGTACTTGTAGCGAAATATAGAACGTTCATCTTACTTATGTTTCATTTCAGTGAATTTTATGTATATTTACTTATATAAATATTTGATTATGCAATAAACTTTGAATGTCTACGTCTTTAATTCAAAATTTTATGGAATTAGCCTGTAAATTTTAATTAAAACCTGGTAGTTAATTTAACTTAAAACAATATGGATAAAAACAAAATTTAACAATGAAAATTGAAACCTACGGTCAGGCTATTGAAACTATTGCCTATCGGTGCTCAGTTTTGCCAGACGACCATTTACTATTTATCCCTACTGCGATTCAGATTCGAAAACTCATATCCCTAAAATCTGTGCACAGGCTACATTTTAGGTTCATTCGATGTTAGCGAAGCAGCGTGAAAAAGCACTAGTACATACATACATACATACATTTTTTAAATCTATTGAAATTTCTAAAATAGTAAACGTAAAAAGTTTTTACGTACAAAATGGACTGAATATAAATTTTAAAGCACGATATACTATCAAGTGGAAATACCAATTTCATTCAGTAGTACCTACAGGTGAACCTAAATTAAGTATAACTACAAAATTAGGGAAATTGTGAATATATTTTAGTACGTAGATATATTTTAGTAGATTTTACTCAAGGAAAAATTTGTGTGCATTTATAAAACTTCAAAATCTACGATAAGTGGCTTTATTCAGACACCAGGCAAGATCTCAAGATAGTCTGAAAGATAATGAATTTTAAATCACAAACAAATAAAAAGAAGAACAAATAAAAATTGTATTAAAATAACTCTTAGAATATATTTTAAGATATTTAAATGAAACATTTATATACATGCATAAAAAAAATATAAGAAAAAAAAAACGATGTTTTCTTAATATATTAAATTTTCATAACTTTTTCTTTTCATTTTGGGTATTAAAATGAAAATACATCTACATCATCTTCTCTTCTAATTTTATGGCCGAGTTAAGTGAGAAATTTCGATGGATGAATAAACAGTGGCGCAAAGCTCAGGAAGTACAATAAAAATTCGCGGGCTGTCATTAGCCCGCTACGTGTTTTGATCAAGGAATGGGTCTTTTTTTATATCTTAGAGTAGCAATTTGAAATGAGACCCCGAAAAATCCACCCCTCAACTCGATTTTAAATTCACATTCTTGGGACCGGCTGAAGAGATGCTAATTTTGTTTATTTCCTTTACTGTTTTGTTATTTTTAAATATAATTTAAGTAAATATTTAAAAAATGTTTGCATAATGTATAAATTATATCTCCTAAAATATGTGTTACCATAAAAAAAAGAATAACTAAAATCCATTCAAATTTAATTATTGGCTGAGCAATCAATACGCATAAATACAAAAAAAGCATACCGACCAATTGATAACTTCCTCCTTTGTGAAGTTGTTTAATAACAATTTATATTCAAAATATTCATTTACATCGACTATTAATAACCTTTATAAATTCTAAGTAGATTTATAGACAGAAGGAGTAACAAACGCCAATATCATGTTACCGACAACCAATTCGATGTATTTCACAATATAAATAGCTATTCAGGAAATGTCGGTCAATCATAGGTACTACGGTATTAACAAGTCTCGAAGGAATCGTTAGTACTGAGCACGTTGTGTGTGTGTCAGATTCGAAGACAAACAAACATAGCGTTTAGTGATGTCGATATAAATCTATCATTCCATATTAGCATTGGAATAAGATTTTTCAAGTTTAAGATATTATTTATCATGTATATGGGATCCTCGTGGGTTACTTTTCGATTGCACACAAGTATGGGTTATGGGTTCGATGGTTATGGGTTAGATGGTTGTAAAAAAATTAAACCTAGAAGAATTCGTATTAGGGAAAATCTAGCTGTACACTGTATTCCACACATATCATAGTATGTAGAGAGATCCTGGGAACCAAGTGTAAGGAACCTGGGAACCTGGTGTAAGAAGAAGAAAGGAAGGAAGTTTTTCTTTTCAATAAGCTGATTAGATAAATGCAGTTATACTAAATTGTCTAGTTTTCTTCTTAGTATTAAATTTTATTGCATAATTTTAAATTTTATTGTACAAAATTGATCATAAGAACTTATATTAAGAAAATGTATAGAATTTATGCAAAAAATATTTAAGTAGTGGAAGTCTATTACGTTTCTTCCATTAAATAGTATGCAAGTCTTTATCATGTTTAACGACTAAAAACTTTGAGTTAATTTTATTAGATTTTGCATACAAGTTTTATTCACTGAAAGCAATTCTGAAGTATTTTGTATTCTTTTTTAGCTATAACCAGTATCTCGCACATAGCGGAAACTGTGAACTTAGTGCCAAGACACTTCTGCTCCTCGCTTTCCCCTGAATTCTGGAGCTAGTTAAGTGGCAGAAATCAACGCGCTTCGCCTCGTTATCAGATTGAGTAAATGAAAATATTAAATATATAATTACTTTTACATTTTTAAAGTGTTATTCCACTCCGGGAAAAGTATATATTTTTCTCGAGTGGGAATCAAACCTACAATCTGGCCTTTACTTTTCTTTACTCTCTTTTGTTTTCGTAAAATATAAAAAAGCTTTGCGGGTTTGCCTCGGAGTGGCTAAATTATTGTCACTTTTATTAGGTAGAGTCGTAACAAACTATATAAAAAAATCAAAGAAACTGCATTTGGTATATTTTTAACAATTCTGTCATGAAATTTGTCAGTAATACGTAGCTTATGTGACAACACAGTTACAGATATCATCCAGCTGGTCTGATGATGGAGTCAGAACCTGAATAGTGGAACTCATCACAATTCGAAAAGAAAAAAAAACAATTTATTCCATATCGACCGCTAAATGCTGCTCGTTGTTTACTTACAACGGAGAAATAATAAATATTAAAATTAAATATTTAGTGTAATTGAATATTAAGTGGAAACCGAACCCCTTATCGTCATATCAAAGGTCTAATACTTACTTCCCCATTGTAAAATTTATATCACGTATATAACGTAATTAATAAAAATATGTTGACAATATTTTATGCCATATATACCTAAAATGGAGAAAATATTGTATAAAATTATTAAAACAATCCCTGTGAAGTCTAAATTGTTAGAAGCGATCTTGTTACGCCGACGTATTCTTAAGGTTCAGGGCCATGTAAAATCGATTACGTGTTGTTCCTTTTATCTCATCATCTTAAAAGTTACAGAAACATACATATGTATACTTTTAATTAAAGATATTAAGTTTTCTTTTTCTCAAAATGTTATTTATTTATTAAACTACATAATTTCATACGAAATAATTCCTTAATACAATAAAAAACCAATAAAATGTTCAATTTAAAAAAATGTGTCATTTGGCTCTTTCAAAACAGTGCCGCTAAATGTTACGAATGAGCCAGTCTTATATTATGAGGTGTAATAGTGAAAATTATGCTAAATAATAACACTGCACTATTAATTAAAAACAATTTAATAAGGTTTATTAAATTGTTTTTAATTACTAAAAAGTAATGATTTTTTTATTCTAATCAGACAAATTCGAGTCATCTTGTAGTATGGAATTTCCTTAGTTTATTTTCGATTAAGGATTTTTATGGACTGTTTTACAGCCATTTCCTTTATAATAAATTTTGGTTTCCTTGTGTTCTTCGTGACTTCTTTGAGCCAATCATCACTCGCATTCATGGCATTGTCAAATGCCAGCTTCTTAACTTGATATCTTGATAGGTATATAGGATATATTTCACATTTGTGAAGCAGTTTTTAAATAATCCACAAGCATATTCTCCTGAGCTTTTGTGAAAATGCGTTTATTTTCTATATTAGGGCAGTGTTGATAAAGTAATTTACCTGAAGCCTTTACTTTTTTAACTGTTTTAGATAAATATGCTCTCGATATATAGAGGATATATGGAATTTGTTTATGGACTATGGAACTTTCTCTACAACTTCAATAACTGCTTCTTTTCTTCAATTACCGATTTTTGTTGATTTTTCGTTTTTTTTTATCAGACTTCTCCATAATAAATATATGTAGCAAATGATTTAATAATGTATATTAAAAATGTTTATTTATTATAATTATAATTAATATACAACATTCTAATTCGGGGTCATGAAAAAGTCAGTTATGAAAAAGCCACCTCTTTCAAGGCCCATCCACCCGGCTCTTTTGAGATGAGAAGAGAAAACCTAAATTGTAGTGTGTTTTAATGTTTACTGCTGTAAATT
>DWAO01003886.1:0-13501 GCA_018230605.1 Heliconius congener
TTATATTATATATATATATATATATATATATATATATATATATAATTTCTTCACAATGAGTGCAATGACTTCAGAACAATTTACAATCTATTTTATAAAAATTACCTATATAATTAAAGTCGGGTTTTGTAAATACCTACACATATTTCGTTAATGACGATAAATTACTATATATATGCAGGTAACAGCGGTTACATGTTAACGATGAACTATCTTACTCAATTTAAATTCAAATCATCTTCGCACACAGCAGTGTATGCAGAGGCAACGTAATGTTGAAAGCTCCGTTCCCTACTTTCTACCGATTTTTTCAAGGCACTGTGTTGCTTTTGACTTGGTGCCAGAGCGAAGAAATGAAAATAATAATTCATTCTCTCGAGTGGGGATTGAACTCACAACCGTCGCGTTACAGTCACACTTTTGTGCTCTTGAGCAGTGGCGGCCTCAACTCATTCAAGTGTATTAGTCAAAGGTTAATATAATTATTTTTGTATATTTTATTGTTCATAAATATACATTTGAAACAATTCTATATACAGTATATAATATTTTGCTCAAATCTAAGGTTTAATAAGTAAATAAAATATGTAATACATCAATGATAACCAAGCAGTTTTATTTAAAAGGTAATTTATTCATTGTATACACATAAATAATTTAAATATTTTCATCTATTTAGGTAATAAAAAACGACAGTATTTCACAAAAAAATAAATACTCATTTACAGCTACATCACAAATGCCGCCTGGCTTCAGCATACCAACAATTATTCACGTCGACCGCAACTGGTTCGTGATGTCCACTGACCCAATCGGTGCTGTCGTCACCAGGGTCTACACTGACCGGAGTGGCTCTCAACCAGTTACGTATGGGCTGGAAACAAGTGGACCTCCAACTCCGTTCACTATTGATCCTATGTCTGGTACTGTTTCAGTCAATGACACTTTGAAAGATAAGGTATTTTAATTTTATAATATTTTAGAAAGTTGTAGAGAATAAGTTTTTATGTCTTTTAATTTATACAAGTAGATTATTTGTATCATCAATTAAAATTATATTTTAAAAATTCAATTTACCATTTTTTTTGTCGTTTTATATGTAAGCATTTATCTTCAAAGATAAACAAATATTAAAAAGAAAGTAATCATAGTACTATCGAGCTGGTCGGAAAATTTTGAAATTTAACGAGCAATATAAAGATATTTAAGAAAATATTTGAAGGTAATCACAAATTTAACATTTCAGGAAAATAAATCATACTCGCTATGGGTAACGGCTTCCGACGGAACCTCAATTCCACAAAGAACAGAAGTTTTTGCGACTATAACAGATAAAACCGGCGCGCGGCCAAATGCTCCAAGACCACCTCCATTTCCCATACCAAGCTACCCAAGCGTTCCACTGCCGCCAAAGTATACAACTAGAACTCCACAAAGAACTACCAAAGCACCAGAATCTTTTATTGAAGAGATAACTGTACCTGATACAACTACTACAACGACTAGTACTACTACTACTGCTAAGCCAATCAAAAAAGAAAATAAGAATGGACCTCATGAAAATAAAATGGTTAATCCAGAAGAATCAAAACGTAACTATTCGGAAGAAGCAATAAATGAAAATCCGGTTACGAACAGTGTCCCGCTAACAGTTATACCTTTTGTTGTTATCGGCGCAATTGTAACTATTGTAGCAGGAGCTGTAATATTTTTTTGGAAGAAAAACGAAGCCAAAAAATCTAAGACAGAAAAAGATGATATGGTAAGTTATCTTATAACAATATGTTATTAAATGCTTATTATTCTTAATGAATAACGAAGTTACTAATCATTTATGTAAGGTGTTACGATTGTCATATTTATTATAAAATCAATATGAAGTTAATTTTGAAATTTAAACTACCTACCGCCTTTACTTCGAAAGTACCAAAATTCTTATTTTAAAGCAAATCCTTATTCCAATTGTCCACAGAGCAAAGACTCGAGTGGTATCGTGCTACAAGATCCACATGCCTTCAATATGTGGGATCGCCCACGAGCCTATTCAAATCGTTATGAGTCCTGGGATAACAACCATTTACAGGTCGGTTTTGACCTTCTCTTTTGTTGATCTTTGGTATTTTATAAATGACCTTGAAATTCATCTTCATCTTTATATACAAATATATTTTAATCCCAATATTCTTATTATATGACATTTGAATCCCAATACTCTCTTTAAAATGTTATATCTATATGTATTTACAATGTATCTAAATACAAGCTATCACCAAAAGATTATCATCATCATCATCACATATGGAATATATATAGTATATATAGTCATAATTATATTTATTCATCCTACAAAATCTTTAATAAGTTGTTATGAGGACAAAGATTTCTAATAAATCTTAGGGACCATGTAGGACATATAACATAATTTTTGGTTAGTCTGTAGATGGACTTTTGGGTAGGATTTCAAAAAACCCAATTATGAATCACTTATATAGAATATAAAACCTATCTTCTATCTTAAAATATTCCAATTTATATGATAAATTAATTTAAAGATTTTTTGTTACTATGTTTCACAGTCGTGACTACGAAACGTGAGCAACATTAAAATGCTCGTTATGTTTTGTTCAAAGCATAATAATTTCTATGATTGCAGTGCAGCGTCATGCTTAGTGAATTTTATTTGTAGAATATTTGTTCATTTTGTGTGAACTTTCAAAGTTCAACTTCCAGAGGAGTACTAACTAATGAGTTAACATTTCACATAGCCTTAATTTATGTATTCCGTACTTTGGTATTATCATTACACATGTCTATTCAAAAAGTTAAGGTTGATAATCTAGTGTTAAGATACTGTTTTCTTTACTTGCCCAATGATGTTATTAGTATTTTAATTGTTTCTATTTTTTTTTAAATCGGCTTATTATTAGTACATGGTGTACTATTGTCCCTTCCTATGTCTTGTAAAAATAGAAGAAAGTAACCGTAAAGAACTATGATATTTAAGATATCTTCAATTGATTTATATTTTTCAGCTCTCTGAAGAAACAACGATAAGCAAAGAGGAAGTTCATGATGAATGGGAGTTCCCAAGACATCGAATTAGAATATTTAATATCGTTGGTGAAGGAGCATTCGGTCAAGTGTGGCGTGCTCAAGCCATTGACATAGATGGTAAGTGAACATTTAGAATCAACCGACGACACACTCGCGGCTTTGCCCGCTTAAACTAAACTAAGTTCCTTTCGTGATTTTATAAAATAATAATTTTAAAAACTAATTTTACTAATTTTGAAAAATTTTACAGCAATTTAGTCAAGCAAAATACTTATTATTGATATAAATTTCTTATTTCCAATTAGTTCAAATTAAAGAAACACACATTTTACAGAAATCTGTCTTTAAAACATCAACTTCTTAGCTTCATTCAGTGTAGTCTAACACAAAGAGTAGAACAATCAGAATAAAAATTAATTTTCATTTGACATCAAACATCAATTGTATGTACAATGTACATAATAAATAGACAATTTACCCAAATGGAAATGAGCCCTTTTATCGCTAGATGCGATTTTTCACTAATCACTTTCCGGGACAGTTAATAAATGAGTTCATTTTACCCACTTCCCTTTGCTCATTATTTTTCTTAAAGGTTTTCCTATCTACAATTTAATGTTTACATGAGAACTCTTCATATGTAGGATATAGCTAAAGAATATTTTTAAAGTAGGTATCTACTTTAAAAAATATTCTTTGGCTATATCTTTTATAAATGTATCACAACTTGTGATATATGAAAACTCTAATAACTTCTCGGCGGAAAGTGGAAAACCGAGTGTCTTATCACTAGGTTCCCTCTACCCTACCTACCTACCCTGCCTATCCTGCTGTATGCAGGATACAGCGTGAAGCTAATATTTAACTTTGATTTATAACAATTTCTTTTGTATATGTAGTATTTTTATGTATTAAATATCATCATATATTGTATTGAATATAAATTCAAATTTTATTTAGAATTTATATGCGTTTTCTAAATTGTTTTTATACGTTTTCTAAATAAGTATTTTTCTTTCCTAAGTGTAGAATAACACTTTAAAAACGTTTAAAAATAAATTCAAACCGCCTAATATCTAAATTATTTTGTATATTCAGGGAAGAAAGGTGAGCAAACTGTTGCTGTTAAGACCCTCAAAGAAAATGCATCAGAGAAAGAGAAATCAGATTTGCTGCAAGAATTAGACGTGATGAAGAATTTAGGACCTCATCCAAATGTAGTTAGGCTTATAGGATGTTGCACTGAAAAGGTACATTTTATTATATTTTATTACTTTTTTGTAAATAATTAAATGGAGAATATATTACATTATTTTAGATAGCCATCATAGATCCATAGAACTTTTTGAATTAAAAAAGGCCCACTTAAATTAGTAAACCATACAAATCTTTGAGGCTATTCATGGGATCATATTATTACAAGAATCCAATGTCAACCCTTATCACATCGTTCTTTTTAAGTTTTTCTATCAAAAGTTACATAGACCGGTACATTTACTTTTACCAACGTAGGATGTCAAAATAGCATATAGTACTATATATGTACTTTTTTTTCATTCCTTTTCATTTCCCAACAAAATATAAGACTCGTGAAAAAAAATTATAGTGCAAATTTCTTATTAATATTTTTTTCTAATAATAATTTTTCTAATAATTAATTTAAAAAATAGAAAGTGTGGTGTTTGCTTTCGTCTGAATGTTGAATGTTGAAGTTGTTGAGATTTTTAACTCCAATTCTATAACTTACAACAGGAACCTACATTCGTTATCATGGAGTTCGTAAGCCTCGGAAAACTGCAAGAGTTCTTAAGGGACTCTCGGGAGGAGCGTCATTATGGGAACACACATGGTGGCAGTCAATTTCTCACTTCGAGGGATCTCACTCACTTCGCTTTCCAAGTAGCGAGGGGCATGGATTTCCTCAGCTCAAAGGGGGTAAATAATTGACATTTTATGCTTAAATATATATGACGCTTTTGTAGTCAAATTGCGAAATATTTAACTGTAAGATATGTAGTAGTAGAAATGGGTTCAAATCTCAGCCGAATAAATATATTTGTATCTTCATTTTTAGCGCGGCATTGAGTTCTGTCATTTAACACGCAATGCCTCCAGAATTCGACGTAAAGTGAAAAACGTAGTGTCTTAACACTAGGTTCCTGGTTTCCCTGTGCCTACCCTGCTTTGTGCGGGATACAGCGTAAATCTACATGGAAAATAAAATGCTCACAATATTTTTAAAGAAGTTTAATATTTAGCTTATCTCATGAACATATTTTTCACTCATTGATATTCTAATTCCATATAATTAAGCCCTTTTGATAAATCAATGTTGATGGTTTTCTAATTAGAATAATTATAATTAAAATTTAGTGAGGTGTAATACTATGGCTATTATAGATTTATATGATCCTATATTTTATAACATAGTGCGATTTTAAAATTCGACCACCAATTTTCAGCTTCACGCTGTATCCCGCACACAGCAGGGTTTACAGTCACACTTTGTGCCTCTGCGCCACGACTGGCCTCTATCTCTATTCAACTACCTATTGAATCAAATATAAATAATAACATAGATATAATATTCTATGTCTATATTGTTACGATTACGTCTCGTATCACATAAATATATTCAGTATAAGACGTCAAATCAAATGTTTCCTATATGAAAGGAATGAATATAATCTCAATTCCTGGTATATGGAAAGCAGGAATCAAATTCTACACCTTATCAGAACTTTTGAACGAGCACACCGAACGTATATGCACAAGAGAAAATACCAATAAAATCAAATAAAGCCGTTCCTGTCACTTCACTTTTAAAATAAAAAAAAAAACTTTTTCAGGATTGTAGTTTTTCGAGAATTACACAAGAAACATCAAAATTTGTAATAATTTTTATATATGTAGTGAACATGAATTTCCGTTTTTCAGTTATACAAACACCACAAGCAAACCACAGGTAGTACCTAATAGATTTTGATTACGCCGTGAATTTCATAAATTCAAAATGTAAATTCTGTAAAATCTTAAATATTTGATTATAATTTTAGCTTGATACCTCCACGCAATCTTGAGATGGTCTTGAGAGAAAAAAATAATAATTTGATCTAATAATAAACTTTACGACATTTTAATAAAAAAGTACATTTGCTTGTTTATTCACTTAACCTTTAGAAATGTTTATGTAACTATGCAGTGATCCCGTTTCGCGGAACCGCAGGGTTGTTTGTAAAATTAATTGGATTCACAGCGCATTTTGCTCGGTCGCGGAAAGGAAAAACTTTGCTGGTTTTTCTGGTTGACTCTTGTTTCATAAATGAATCCTTGCAAATCACATTTTTACTGTACAAATTTATTTCTATTGTAGATACATATATTGATCATATAGGAAAGCGTGTTTATTTATTTGATAACATGACAATACTAACAAAATAATATTTTTTTATTAAAAATACAATTAAATTGTTCTTTTTTTAATTTTTTAAAAATATTAAATTAAAAGACGGATATTATTATGAATGAATAATATTTCTATGTTATTTTATTATAAAACTAAAATATAATATGCGTCTTCAATATAAATATTGGATATCGAAGTTTGAAGTTGTTCAATATTTATATCGTTTCACAGATAATACATAGAGACCTCGCTGCTCGTAATGTTCTCATCACTGAAGAAAGGACATGTAAAGTAGCCGACTTCGGTTTCGCGAGAGACGTGGCTGGTACCCACGTTTATGAAAGGAAGAGCGATGGACGTCTTCCTATAAGGTTATAAATCTTATTTGTACATATATTTTTATATGAAACTCAATGTTTTGGAGAAGTAGTGCAGTGTGTGATTGTACTCGTTGGTTAATGAATTATTTTCAATTCACTCGTCTGATAAGATAAAGTGCGGCGTTAGGTTACGCCACCCACCCATAGCCCTTAAAATCCTTAAAATAAGCTGAAAATAGAGGATGTATGTCTGAAAACAAGGCTCATTCTGCCTGGTCTAACCTACGCAGGTGCTTGAAGCTAACCTTGTAATACTTTAATTTACTTAACAATTCTAGTATGGAAATTCTTCAAATTATGTCCGAGAATTATTTTATCCAAAGCTTTTCTTTAGTGAATTGTATATTGAGTATAAAGTGTTTTGTTTTTAAAAACAAATTAATTATTTAAAGTAAACGTTTCTGAAATATTTTTTTATTGTGTTGTAATATTTTTTAATAAAATATTAAAATACACTTTAAATTTGTTTATTAAAAATTTTATGTTAAAGTATGTTTAATATGTTTACAGATGGATGGCGCCAGAATCACTGTATGATAATATATTTAGTGTTAAGTCTGATATATGGAGTTTTGGCATACTTTTATGGGAAATCGTGACTTTAGGCTCCACGCCATATCCAGGCCTTTCCGCTGGCGATGTTATGAGAAAGGTAAAAATTATTAAATTATTATGATATAAGCTTTTTGTAAAAAGGGGCCGTCATGGTGCAGGAGCACAACGTGTTACTGTAAGCAGCACGGTTCTGTGATTCGATTTCCACCCGGGGAAATTATTTATTATCATTTCCTCGATGTGATAACAATACAAAACGCGGCGTTGAGTGCCGCCACTCATCACGTAATGTCTCGAAAATTTTTCAGGGTAATTTATCAAGGTAGGGAACTCGGTTCCCTTTACTTACCCTGCTATGCCGGCTAACAGTGCAAAGCTAAAATATGTAAGATGTAAATGAATTATGTAATATTGTGTCATACATACATTAGAAGTGAACGAGAATTTTGTATTGATTATTATATAAATTAATATATTCCAAGTATAAGAAATAAATATTCAAAGTATTAATAAGAGTTTTGATTTATAAAAGGCTACATTTGGTGTCAAAGTAGAAGAAAAGATTTTTAATTAATTAATCATAATTTATTACTTACTTACAGAAAGATTTAAATATTTAGTTATTAATTTCTAAAATTAATAATAATATAATTTTTTACAGGTTCGAGATGGATATCGCCTAGAAAAACCAGAACACTGTCGTCGTGAACTTTACAATATCATGTACTATTGTTGGGAAGCGGAGCCAAGTTCAAGGCCCGATTTCAAAGATGTTGTATCTCTTTTAGAAAGGTTATTAGGTACCGAAATGGACTATATAGAACTGGAACGTTTTCCTGATCACTCTTATTATAATGTACAGCATTTGGATGGAGAAAAATTGTAGTTCACCGATGATTTCATGTGCTAATTTTGATTTTGATAAGATGTAGTTATTAGAAATATTTGAATATATTTCGTAAAACTATCACCTTATGTATATTACAAGCACAGATTTGATTGTGTACGTATGTTCGTACGTACGTTCATTGACAGTTTTTATATATATTGTTTCGTACAATAATATTTGAAAAAATATGGAGAAGTAGAAATGTGAAAATGTAAATCTATGTAATTTATCTAAATGAACGATATTGACAGAACGTCTTATAAATATATTGTATAATATCTACTTAAAAAAATATTTATAGATTTTGTGGGTTAGGCTGTGTTAAGTTAATCTGTATTCAGTGTATGTTATTATACAATTAATAATTAGATATTATACAAATAAAATCGATTATTATAAAGAATATTCTCGTATGAATTACTGTATAACAAATAACAAAAATTGTTAAACATAAACAGTTTCAAATAATTGTAATTACAGTTACATTGTGTTTTAAAGCTTATATTTTATTAAGAAACGAAGTAAGTTTTTATCATAATACAGCTTTTAATATTACATCAAAAATTATATTAAAAAAATATTTGTACATTATTGAGATTACTTAGTGCATGACACTTAAAACAAATAAATTAAGTAGGTTCTAGTCTTGTATTTACATCTAATTGTAATTTAGGCTCGATTTAGTTTATAAATTGTAATATTATATTTTGTAATAAATGTTGACTTAATATTGCATTTTTCCCTTATATTCCTTAATCTTGCTTTCGTCATTATCTACATAGATATATAAGCCGTCTCGAAAGTGGCAGATATTAAATGAGTAAATTAAATGGATATTAAAAAATAATCCACAGTCAAGTGGAGAACGGAGTGTCGTAACACCACATTTTCTATGTCTGTCCTGCTTTGTGAGATGTCAAAAGCAAAAATAAATAACCCTTTTAATTAAAAAAAAATTAAATATTAAGAATATGAATAGATTCTAAAATTGTTTAAAACTTTGTATGGTTGATCAACTCCACGCCGCGCTGTCTCGTTACCAGAGCAATAAAATGAAAATAGCATTTCATTTCTTCGAACGGCAATCGAGCCGAATCGTCACATTTACAGTAGACAGCATGAAATATAATTTAAATAATATAATTGAAAGTTAAATAATTAATACTCATAATAAAATCGTAACGAATCGGTGTCTGTACATGGAAGATATACCCTGTAATAGAACCCAGTAGTAAATGCGGTTTTTACTGTTGGATTCTAGCAATCTTCTGTCGGCATTTAATGTTTGTGTTATTACAATTGGTTCATAAATAAAAAAGTTACAGCAATTTAAAGTATTTACTGGGTCTTCGACCAACTAGATTAAGGATTACCACGACAATCACAGGTTAGAAACAGTTGAAAGAAAAAAAATAGATTAGGTGTAAAATGTTTTATATCCATTACGCGCAATACGAAACTAAGCGTTAACACATTGTTATAAGGTTGGACTGTAACACCGACTGGTTGTGGGTTCGAGGTTCCCACTCGAGGGGCTGAAATATTTTCTTAAATTTATATTGCCATTTCTTCGCTCTGGTGTCGAGGCGTGGCGTTGAGTTCTACTACTCAACACGCAATGCCTCCAGAAACCGGCAGAAAGTGGGGAACGGAGTGTCTTAACACTAGGTTACCTCTACCCTACTGTATGCGAGATACAGCGGGAAGATGATTTATTTATTTTTTTGTTAGTAGAAAATCTTGTTTATTTAAAATTACTTAAATTCAAGACAAGATTAACAATAATAAATTATTTATCTTTATCTATTGTCGTTGACAGTAATTCAAATATTAAAGCTATTGCCCCACCGAAAGCACCAACAGCTAAAGCTAAAAATCCGCCCTGTAAATGTTGAACTGATAAAGCATAAAATTTTCCTTCAACTTTTGAATTATTAAGCAATTTGGATCGTTTTCCCATACTCAGTATATGAAAATAACCCCTTATTTTCGAATTTATACCTAACTGTTTGTATTTATTTAGATCACGTGATACTTCTCTTATAAACGGAAATCCTCTCAAAGCAATAATTTCTAGAGAAACCGAAAAAGCATTCAAAGGAAACGCATAGTAGTTATTGCGACCATTACTGTCACTAAGTTCAGGTAGAACTGAAGTAAGATGAATGAGCTCAAAACGACTACATAATACAGATAAATTTCTACTAACAGCAACATCATGCAATGCCTTTGTCATATTAGATATGGTAATCCATTTTTTGTCAATTAATTGGTCGAATGGATCCGTAGAATTATAAAATAAATCGTGTAATTCTTCAGAACCACCTATTTTTAAATCTGTTTGCATTAATTTTTCGATCGTATCAATTTGATCCTGAAATGAAGGATTTTGTAACATATCTATTAACTTAGTTTGATATGCTGTGAGAAAGATAATACAATACAAGTTAAGGAATACAAAGAAAACGCGCAAGCTCTCTTTAATTGGACGAATGTAAGCAACAAGGCCTAAGAGACATAACCACGTATTGAGGAAACAGTGCCCAAAGTTTTGATTATAACTGGAATCTTTGCTTAAGTAGCCTAGAAGTATCCAAGTTAAAACACAGATAATAAAACCTGCCATAACAGAAAACCACACAAACTTTTGAAATATTATATGTAAGGAGACCCAAGGTGGTGAAGGATATGCTCGCGGTACAATCCACGTATATGAGTCGAATAAGTATGAAGAACTGCACTCGAAGTCTTCATGTACATCGTAATCAGGAAATATACCTCCCAATAGAATGTGCCCCTTTCGTGCTGACAATTCCTTAAGAGCGCCGTTCCACAGTCCTGTTTCATTTCGCTCTCCTCTAAATGCATTAATTATCTCATATTCCACACTAAAGTTAAATTTTTTAAATAATAAATTGACAAGCCACTTTTCTAAGTTTGGATCAAACTCGTTTATACTGACAAAGGGTTGTCTTTCTAATGCTAATATACGTAAACTGCATCCTTGCATATCTAATGGTAATTTATTTATCCACAAATCATTTATATATTTAACTTTTCCATTTTCACAGTAGTTTACAACAGTTGTTCTGTTTTCGGCGGTTTCGTTGAAATAACCGCAAAATGTTGGTGGATCATATGGTTTCCAACTGTAAATAAATGTATTTCGAACATTTTTTATACAAGGAATGCAAATAATAACGTTTATAACATTGAATTTGAATAAACAACTTAAAATTCTTTCTGCTGTTCTTTTATTGTCAGTGTCAGTATTATTTAATTGAAAAAGAATTATTATAAATTGTGATTGAGGATTCCAAAATCTGCTCCGGATTATTTTTCTTGCTATATATGTGAAATCTTCATAATCATCTATAACAATTAAAAAATAGTCAGCAGTTGGGGAGAAATTAAAAGGGTCAAAAGTCCAAAATTTTATATTGACATTTATATTATCATTGCAAATTGGTATATCATCCGGATTAGTTATTTGCACAGCATATTTTTCTGTTTTATGTAAAAACTTCAGTAAATCTCTTCTTATGTTACTAATTTTAGTGCTAGGTTCTCCTGAGGAAGCAAACACTAGGAATCCAGGGTTGATGAAATTTTGTTGTATTATATTTTTTAAACAACTATTTACCGCTGTTGTTGATTTGCTTAAGTATTTTTGTTGAATCGATTTTTGCAAGTAAAATGACTGGGTAACTCCTATCGATAGCAAACTCATAATGTACATGATATTAATCATGTCGCGCCTCATCACGACGCTGCAGCCGAGCTGAAACTAATTACATTTGACGCTACCAAAGTTATGTTTTCTACGAATATGTAATATAATTTACGTGTCCACTGCTATCTAGAAAGATCTAAAAATGCATTAAGCGTTTTAACTTTATTATATGACATAATGTGTTCAATGTTTAATTTGTTACTGTCATCATCAATTTTTAGAATCGTTTTAGCTATAATTTAAAACTAGAATAATAGTCACATGAATAGTATTTGCAATTACCTACAAAATTATAAATGGAATCAGCTTCACACTGTATCACACAGCAGGGTAGGCCGAGGGAATCTAGTGTTAAGACACTACTTTCCCCACCTCGACACCAAAATTACATTTACATATAATAGTCCAAGCTTTACTTGTGTGTCTTGTTCTTCTATAAAAAATAACAGTTCTTTATAAATATGTTTACATTCATCTAACCGAAAATGAATTACAAATAAAACTTAAAATAAAACAAAAATAAAGCGGAAGCTTCCGCTTTATTTAAATATGTTAAAAAGTATAAAATAAAATATTTCTTCAAACTTATAACGTCATTACACCATTTATAATTATGGTTTAAAAGCTTGAGCGTGAGATTAACTTGCGTAGATATAACATATGATTTTTGAATAATCCTTCTCCTAGACAGGCGAGAAACCAATGCGGTTGACGTCTATCCCGCCAAGTTGCACAAATCAAAGTTCATCAACCGCTACAGGCTCGAATTCTGTCCCAATAACATAATCGAGGACTTCAAGAATCACCCAAAAATCATAATGCTTGGATCAACAGAGTTTAACTCGCATTTGTATTCTGACCAAGTCATATCTTGGGTGTTATGCCATTTATGTAAGACTTATAATGACGTTAAACAACAATCAAGCATTGTCATCCAAACTAAAGAAGTATACAAAACGTCAGCTCCATCGTTTGAAGATATCTGTTTTAAAATAAGTTGCAAGACCCGAACAAACTGACGCTAAATTAAAGCTTGTAAAAATGTATAGTAAATGCCTAATAAAAGAATTTTATTTTTTATTTCTAACCATCATAGCCCAGTGTTAATGGTCTATTATCGAAAATAAAAAAAACGAACTTATAAAGTTTTTAATTCCCATATGTTTGTTACATTTTTAAGTATTCAGAACATGCTGAAAGCAACATTGTATTTTAATAATACGACTTCATATGAAAATACAATGTTGCTTTCAGATTATTTATATTACAAACAATTAAAAGTTACACATAAAATTTGAAAAGTTTTGTTAAAGCAATTTCGTGCATTCTAAGTTTGCAAAGATTTTAAATTAGAAACTAAGAATTGAGAAGTTAAAGATACCTATAAAATTATTAGGAAAAATGGAACAAAATAAAACATAGCTTAAAAATTTATCTATATATATATATATATATATATATATATATATATATATATATATATA
>DWAO01003887.1:0-13499 GCA_018230605.1 Heliconius congener
TCCAGAATTCGGCAGAAAGTGGGGAACGGAGTGTCTTCACACTAGGTTCCCTCTGTCTACCCTGCCGTGTGCGGGATACAGCGTGAAGCTGATTTAATTTTTTAAATTTATTTTCTTAAAAATATAGACTAATACTTTTTACTATATTCCTCACACGTTTTATAATCAGCATAGTTTTATAACAAACAATTTCTTTCAAATATCACGGATTATTTATTGGTAGGCGTCACGTATGAAGTAACTGGAAAAAGCGACTTATTTAGCTGCGTATGGAATATATCAATGAATACGTTTTTACACTTTTAATATGAAACAATGGTGTTTAGTATGCAGCCTGCACTTTTATTGTATGGGGATTACTATTTAAATCGTTATTTATTTTGCCTTTTGTGAATCTAGTTATGGTTAGGTTGATTTGTGATAGGTGCGAGTTCAAATTTAACGAGCGGATTTTTTTTTGTAATTTTTTTTTAGCTTAATGTATTTATGTCTCGTATTTGATAATGTAAATAGATTGAACCTAATCATAATGTTTGGTATTGTCAACTTTCTACTACAAGGAGTAACGGAGTCCCCAATCCGTTTAATCAGTGCAGGGAAACAAAATAAGTTAAAGTCAAAGTCTAATAATTTTAATAAGAAGTTTTATATATAATGAGGTTATTATATTCACCTGAGTGAAATCGAACCCACAACCATAGCGTGACGAAGCACTAGCTAAACTAAGCTGTTCCAGTATTGTAAATTATTTTAATCAGTTCTTAGTAAATAAAAAAATATGATTCTAGCATTAAAAATTAAAATATTCCTTTACCTTAAACATAATATAACTTAAAAACTTATATTCGTTAACTAACAGACTGTCAAACCATTACTCAAGACATTTTTACCGCTCACTCCATACAGTGTAGGTGTTGTGAATGAAAGGCGAATAGTGACGCACGTATTTGCATATTGCGTGGATGTGGTCCTTGACCCAGCCAAAGCCAAGATATGGGCGAAGCTTGGATTGACAGCTTCAACGTTTTACCTAGTGGCGCAGTGGTAAAATATTTTGAATACAAGTGCTATAGCACGGAGCTGTAGTAAATGTTGCTAGGTTGAAATATAAAAAGGTGTAGTTAGTGGATAAATTCTAAATATTTTTTAAGTCTAGATTTTAAAGTATTGTCGCTAAAATTATATTTTATTGAACTAAGTTAATTCGTTTTGTTATATATTAGAATGAATATTAAAACAAAATATGATCAAACATTTTATTTTTATTATTGTCAGTTGCCAATTGGCGCACAAATATAATTTATACAAAAAGGTAAAAAAAAACTAATTAATAAAACCTTTAGTGGTGAATTAACACACAATGTCATCTCTCGGGCAAAAACGTGTAGAATGGAGTGTCTTATCACTAACTTTTTTCTCCCTACTCTACTAAAGAAACAAACCTAAACCTCAATACTACCTAATTATTATATTTTCCATATAATTTAAAGTTCACTGTCAAATACATCCTCTATTTTATTATTTGGACAGCACAATCTCGTGTTACATAGGTAGGTCAGAACAATGAGGTCACGTTACGTACTTCCTCTTTAACATGTGACATTCACTTCAAAAGGTTGGAATTTAGACGTGGGTTGTAACTGAATGCTTCTAGCTCTTATATAATTTATAAAATAATTTGTTCTTGAAGGAATTTTGCAGTATGGCCGTTGTGGCTCAGTAGGACGATTCAAGGGATTGTAATGGGTTCGGTGTGTACTGGACGGAATGATTTTCAAATTGTTTTTATTTTCTCAATTTGATAAGAGAGAAGTGCCTCTAAACTATATATATATATATATATATATAAAACTATATTCCCGATCAAAAGCTTTATCTGTTAGTGTAATGCCACAATATATTATTTGTAACTTATATTTTTAGTACAAAGAAGTATTGTTGTTAAATACTAAATCATTTAATCAATTATAAGTAAATATTCTGTGGTATATGATTTGAACCCACAACAATGGTTCAAATTAAGCAACTTAAACGAAACCCATTTCAACTAAACTACCACAACGTCAGCGCCGATTAAATAGTTCTCTAGTGTAATTAAAAGTTATAAGCCTCGCAGCTTCAGAAGTTGAAAAATTTTAAAAAGACTCTTTGAACCTTAATGATTCATATAAAATGGTGAAATAAATGCAATTATTAATAATACATTTTGTTTTCTGAAATTTTCTGGGAATTTACAGTATTTTTTTATGAAATATTAATTTTAAATTCTTAAGTAGATTTTTTAAATTATAATTATGTAGTCAATTGTGGGTTTTATATTTTAAACTACATAGTATCAATTTGGTTACAACTTTACGCCTTTTACCGCACAACAGAGTATGCAAAGGGAACCTGAAATTTGCAAACATTTCTACTCTTGGTCTTCAAAGCAGGGAAAGAAAACAATTAATAATATTCTTCCCTTATTGGAAATGAAACCTATAATCGTCGTGTACACTCATACACTTTACCACTGTACCACTATGACCTCAGACTTAGCATTCGTACTATGTTCACAATTGTTTCTAAACATTAAGCTCTTTTGCTAACACAAAGTTTCGAAAATCCCAAATAATGCTTGAAAGATTCTACAATTTTAGTTAAGTTTCTCAATTTCCACTCGACTTTGATAGTACTTTCTTTAAAATTGCCTTAAAAAAATTACAAAAAAGCTTAGTAGACAATTCTTACGTTTTTTTTAAAACTACATAAATTACGCCCAATGACTTCAATTAATACTAATATTATAAAGTTATAAAAAATGCGTTAGAATTAAAAAGAAATTGTTTTAGATATTCTGTTTATTGAGAAAGATCAAATTAAATTCATGATTATCATAGACCCTAAAACTTAATAATGCCATTTATATTAATTCTATTATACGTGAGATTTCTCCATTGTTATTTTTTTTCAGCGTCACCATTTATTTCGCATTAAGACACACCTTACACCAAACTCTTTGCATTCGTTTCTAGAGAGGAAAAATTGAAATATTCAATATTTTTTTCTATCGCGTTTACAAACACACACTTGTGCCCCTACTTCACCACTGGGTTTCATTATTATTGTTTACATATAACATATAAAACATAAAAAAATCAAAAACTAAAACAAGCCATCAAATCCACAATACAAGTGTCTCAAGAAACTTTACTCTTTAATATAAAACCACAAACACAATTACAAAGAAAAAGTAAACTTTTTTTACTATTTACATGGAAGTCATGTAGTCATGTATAGTAGTATACATTACTCGTAGCCATTGTTGCTGAGGTCAACGACACTTGGCACGGGACCCCGTGGTTCCTGGGCCGAGGCAGAAGTGAACAGCTTTATGTACTTTTAGTTTTCATTGTTGTATAATGTATGAGTGTGTATGGTGGAGTTTGCATTCCCTTTTTTTAATTGTTAAATGTGATATGTCTACTGAAGATATGGTTGATCTTATTTATTTTGCGGAAACAAGTAAATTGTTAAAAAATATTCTAATATTAAACAAGTCCACACAAACTTATAAAAACAAATCTAATAAAAAAAACAGCTTCACGCTGTATCCCGCAAACAGCAGGATAGGAAGGAACTTCCGTTCCCCACTTTCCGCTGAATTTTGGAAGCATTGCGTGTCGAGAGGCGGAACTCAACGCCACCCTTTGCCTCGACACCAGAGCGAAGAAATGAAAAAATAAATTTAAATAAATATTCCATTTCCTCGACAGGGCATCGAATCCACAACCAGTCGCGTTAACAGTCACACTTTACGCCTTTGCGAAACGACTGAAAGGCCACAAACAACAAAAAATAAATAAATAAATAAATAAACAATTTAAAATTAAAACATTTTCTCTTATCTTTTGTATTAATAAACATATAATTGATGATACCTATAACTGCTATGTAAAAAATGTATGTATGTTCGTAGCCGATTTTAAATTCCCCACCAGCGACGCCATGACGCGTGCCTTCACAAATTACCATGAACAGCACGCTTATTCGTGAAGTTATAAAAAATGCATCCTATTCACATTGTATTGCATCTATTGTTATATTGCTTGTAAATTGTCTTTGTGTACAGTGTGTGCCATAAAATTTACTTAAAATTTGGATACCACTTGGTTGGATGGTGGGTTTTCTGTGTATGTAGTTTTAGATTCGAATCCGGGGATGTAAAGGAAGTATTGACTCTGTAAACGCGACAGTTGTAAGTGGCAAGTTGAGTTTCGTCACTCGACGAAATTCTTCAGAATTCGATGGAAAGTGGGAAACGGGAGTATTCTAATGGGTACTTAGTCTTAACACTAGGATTCCTGGTTCCCTCTGCCTACCATGCTAAGTGCGGGATACAGCGTGCAGCAAAAAATATAAAAAAAACATATTGATGATGATGCTGTTGATTTATTTACTCGCTATTTTAAATATTAAAATACTTTTACCACCTTGTCGTGACTTGTACGTTATATACGCAGTTATATGTATGTTGGTGGTATATGTATGTATTAAAATGGCAGTAAATTATAAATCAATTAAAAAAAAGTTTAGCCTGTACTGTGCTGGTGTCAATCGCGGATTGAAATAATACTTACAAATATATTTCAACTTTAATAGAATAAAATATCGGCTGGCTGAAAAGTTCTCATATTAAACTAAACAATTATTGTGAGGTACATAAAGAGTTCAAAATTTTAAAAACTTAATTTATCTCACAAATTTAGTCCTTTAAAATTACCTTCAGATTCATCTTCACACTGTATCCCGCACACAGCAGTGTAGGGAGGGACGGAATCTAGTGTTAAGACACTCCGTTCTCCACTATCCGCCGAATTCTGGAGGCATTGCGTGTTAAATGGCGGAACTCAACGCCGCGCTTTGCCTTGACATCAGAGCGAAGAAACGGAAATATATAAATTTAAATAAAATTTCATTTTCTCGAGTGTTGATCGAACCCACAACCAGTCGCGGTTACAGTCACACTTTGTGCTTCGCGACGCCTTAAGTTACGATCAAAACGATCACACACACAAAAAAAAAACATTTATTTAAACTACTTTAATCCGAAGCAATTTAAAAGGCAAGCTTAAACATGATTAAAGCATAAAAACGGGTGTTCTCAAGCCAATCAGTGTCAAGCCACACTCGAAACTTTCAGTGCCATTACACAAGCTGGGGCTAACAGCTTATTTGCATTCGCAATTAGTTTTGAGCGAAAATGGTACAGTATTTTGTTATTGCTGTTGGAATATTAAATTTTATGATTATTTTCTTCGGTTCAACCATTTTATGGATTTTATATGACAGCGTGGGAGAAATAGAAAAGAATATTCTCATACGGTCTAGTTTTCTAATTAGAAATATCAGAAGTTATTACTCTTTATCTCGTTTTACATACGTACATATATTCTGTTTTTTATATGCTGGTACAGGGTGTTTGTTTTTAGTTATTATGTTTGGTTTATATTTTCTTAGTAGTGACCTGGTTGCGGCTTCGCCCGCTTGAACTACATAATTATAAATTTACTAATACGTATTATTTTACGTATCAATGTTCTTTAAAAAATAACTACAGCTTTATCGAAAAGTAAAATTTTTTGTAAAATTTTGCATTTACTGCCACACATTTGTGCCCCTGCGCCACGACTGACCTTTCTTATTATAGGGATTCCCTAAAAATACTTCATTAAGCTACCGATATCCGTTTCAATGCCGCACGCAACCTGCGTGCCAAAAGTTTTCTATTTGTCAATTTTTAATTACATTACTACATGTATGCATATTTGTACATATTTTTTGTACTTCATAATGTTTTTAATCAATATGTATTAATAGGCAATAGGTTAAAAGAAGCTGGTATAATAATACTAGCCTTTACCTGAAACATCTCCTACGTGCTCTAGGTCTAATGGAGGTACCATTGGACCATGTAGGCAAGAGTTGTCAACAACCAAGAGTTGATTATGACACGACAAATTCTAGGAGCCCAAAATAACTCTGATTACAGAGTGGGCTACATCGAAATATTTAACATGATGTAACATAACTAATAGCCTCCCCCCATAAATTGCCTATTTAACACGAAAATTATTTACAATTTTTTTTATAGTTTCACGCTGTAAACTGCAAGTATTTAGCGCCGCGCTTTGTCTATATCCCAGAGAACAATGAAAATAATCAATATTTAATTTCTCCGAGTGGAAATCGAACCAACGACCGTCGTTAGCGTTTGAGCCACTGGGCCACGATAACCCAACATAACTATACTGATACTGTAACGTATTTTAGAAACAATAGCTTTCAATACGATAACTTCCTGAAGACGAAGACCAACAACCAATCAACGGAGGCGCTGATAAGCGCCGATCTAGGTCATCTAAACTCAAAACTTATTTCATCAATTCATCATAAAGACCATCAATCACCGTCAAACTATCTTCTCTTCACTCTGAAAATTTAATTGAAAGTTTCAGTGTTCCGTACATCCATCCATTCGGAACTCGTTTCAGTTTGTAAACAACTCGTCTGGAGCACATGCTGTTAAATACTGACTGTCTGTGTTTAAACATTGGTTATTCGCTATTTAGTTAGTGCTTATCCGAAATTTCAATATTGTTGGAGCGTCAATAGAAACTGATTTATTTACTTATTTGTTCTTTTTTAACTTCGTTACATTAAGCTGTCTATTTGGATTTTTTTGAATGTTTTAATAAGTTTTATTTGTTTAGTTTACTAATATTATGTAAGTTGAACTTCCTTAATTGCGATTTTTTTTCATAAATTTAGATGAAAGGGGAGCTTTGATTTGTCTGTTGGACTTTTTTTTGATTCTTTTTGCCAAATCGACCTTTCCACCTCAATTATATAGATTAACAAATGCATTATTCATATATTATACTCCCAGCCTGTCACCGTCCACTGCTGAACGGTTGGGCTTCTTGCATCCATCCGATGCCAGCCACCTTATTTTAATCGCATTATTCATATAATTTTAAAATAATATGACACCATAAGTTCTATTCCCATTGGGGGAATGAAATATTTAATATTTTCCTCCATTCAACACGCAATGCTTCAAGAATTCGGCGGAAAGTGGGAAGTCTGAATAGAGAACGGAGTATCTTAACACTAGGTCCCCTCAGCCTCCGGATTTGTATCCGGAGGCTGAGGGGACCTAGTGTTAAGTTAACCGTTAAGCTAAAAACAATGTAATAACAACAGCAAATGTATCATTTCGATGGTGCTATGGTATCTTAATATTATGATTAGGAATGATTTGACCAGAGTTTTACTTGATACTTTACATTTAGTAACAAAATTACGACGTAGTTATCGCGATAACGTCAGTTTATATTTAATGTTCATTAAATATTTATTTTTATTGCGTGTCGTTACGAGCAGTTTACGCCTTCTTTTGAAGGATTTAAAACTAAAAACTTAATTTAGTTTGACCTAATAACTTATATATGTATTTTATCACCTGCTTTTGAATAAATTATATTTTATGTTTCCTTTTATTATAAGTTATTTCAAATTATTAGAGAATATTGTTAGAGAAATCTAAAAAAAAAAATTAAAAAAAAAATAATATTTTAATATTTTTCAATGTTAATTAAAGTATTAGAGGCCAGTCGTGGCGCAGAGTCACAAAGAGTGACTGTACCTAAACGCGATTGGTTGTGGGTTCAATCCCCACTCGAGGATTGAAATATTTATTATTTACGGCAATAAAACACGCAACGCCTTCAGAATTTTGCGGTAGATGGGATCGGAGTGTCTTAACACTAGCTTAACCTAAATAGAACTGTTGTGCACTTATTTAGAAAACGTTTAAAAATGTGAATGTAGCGGGATTTGAACCCTTTGAATTTGAATAAATTGATATTAATAGGAAAATTTTAAGAATGCCATGTGAAAATCCACATTTTATCTTATATCAATATTCAGATAAAAAGGCATTTATTAAAGCTAAATAGTAACTTGGTGTTAAGCATTATTAAACATTTTTAAAGTGTTATTCCACACTTAGGAAAGAAAAATATCCACGCCTCCTGGAAACCGACCTGGTTGGTTTCCAGCAGGCCCCGCGCCTGCTGGAAAACTTCGAGTCCCGCTACGTTCAAATTTTTATACGTTTTCTAAATAAGTATTAGTGTTAAAGCATTTTGCAGAGGCTACCACTATGTATTATAATGTATTGTAGGTAGACAGCACATCGCTAAACCCTTAACATGTATGCAAAGTCACATCGACCCACTATCTCTGTTTACACAGCTTAACCCCCCAGCGACGATACTCGCATATCACAAACGAAATTTATTTTATAGCAATAGTCGTTGTCGTGTGTTGAAATTGCAGAACTAGATTATTAAAATCAGCTTCACGCAGTGTAGGCAGAGGGAACATAGTGTTAAGACACTCTGTTCCTCAATTTCCGCCGATTTTTAAGGCGTTCCGTGCGGAGTGGCGGTGCTCAACGGCGGGCTTTTGCTTTGGTGCCAGAGCGAAGAAATGAAAATATTAATAAATAATAATTAATTCCCTCGAGTGAGAATGGAAATGCCCTACCACGACGGGGCACAAAAGTGTACCCTGTCGTTTCCTACTCGAACTAGTATATAATACGTTGTAGTTTTCGGTAACGAAGAAAGTACCCAGAAATAAGTTACTCAGTCATTAATTAATCTGTACTATTATCATGATTTACTGTTTTCGGGACTGAATAGTGGAAGCTAACGGCAGCTTTTAATTTCTATTTATGTCTAATATTTGTTGTGTGACTTAACTATGTTTAAATTTAAATGTTTTTCCAGTGGATTCAAACATAGTTTTCGATAAATTCTTATCACTTAAGCATCATATATGACTTTAGAGCTTAGAGTAATATTGAAAACTTATAATTAATTTAAATACGTTTTAAATCTAAATAAGTTATATTTTACCTAATTTCTTTCATAAAAGTGCTTAGCAAAATATTTGAAAGGAAAATAAATCTTATATAAAATAAATAAGAGAGTGAGAGTGATATTGTCAACACCAATTTTATTATCTATAAATGTATATGTTATTTTTAAACAGAGCAAAAAATAATTTAACTAAATATATAATATGAATAGTTCAGTGTATATACGAATTGTGTGCCAAGTGTGAGTGCCGAATGTTGCGTAGAGAGCAACAGCGGGGGTCTCTATGACGAACAACAATAACGGGGTAAGCGCCGGCGGGTTACCCGCCGCTGCCGATATGGACTCGCTCGAGGAAATGCTTCGAAAGGTGAGTTTTTTATATTTTTTAAGAAAAATTGAGTTCGTTGTATAATTTCTTTCATTAACTTGTTACTTTTTTAATTACAGATTTTTTAGTTCAAGAAATTAAATTAAGTATATTTTTTTTACTTAAATTATTTTTTTTATCTTCAGAGCGTTCAAACTTGCTTTTTTTGAAATAATATACGATTTTATAAGTAAATTTAAATTTACCTTATCTATAAGTATAATTAAACTAATAACATCTACAATATTAATATTGCAATGTCAACATTTATTAAAAGGATTTACTGCTACCACGTTAATAAATCATCGCAGCCTACCACTAACGAAGCATAGCCTACAAAATGCATATAATAATATATCATAATAATTAATGTATTTGTAACTATGGGGTCGTAACTACGATCCGTCATATGTCACCGGTAACAGGGTTGCCAGGCTGAACGCCTAAATGTTAGGACAAAGATACATTTTAAAATATTATACATAAATAAATTTGTTGTGTTGAGTTCCGCCATTCAACATGAAGTGAGAGTCTTAAATGAGAAAAGGTTCCCTCTTCCTACCCTTCTGTGAGCGGGGTAGTTTTGATGTTTTCCATGTTGTATTGTTTTATAGATGCTTTTTAAGTAGTATTATCTAATGCACGTGCTTTTCATATCTAAGAAACATCTATATTAAAACTTAACTATTTAGTAGAGTGAATTTTGAGGAGGGTGAATGCGAGAGTGTGAAGTGGTTGTAGGTTCAATCCCCATTCGGGAAAATGAAATGTTTATTTGAATTTACATTTCATTTCTTTGCATTGGTGTCGAGGCTAAGTTCAAACGACGTTGAGCTTCTCAATTCAATACGCAATGCTGCATTGAAAATGCAGCACAATTGCACAATCTATAAAAATATATAGAAATATTTTAAAAAATTATATATTTATGAATATATTATATTATATATTTATAATATAACAAATTGCTTCCGAATACATCCGAGTATATGTAACTCAACATTCATAACAGGATATTCGTATTTGGGAACCACAATGCGTAGAAACTTGAAGTTTCCTCAAAGACCATCCTCTCTTGAGAATAAGGGACTTCCAAAGAAAATATTTATGGTGAAAACTATGTAAAAATGTATAAAAAAATATTGTAAAAGTTGTTTAAGAAAACGTACAAGAAAAATTTGCGTTCTATCTAGCAAGAACTAAAGACAGTCTTTCGCTATTTAATGTAAATTGTAAATTAAACAATTTTTTCTTATAACTAGATATTTTGTCTATCCACAAATATTGGATTTTAGAGTCACCCTGTAAAATGCAATGGCTTAGAGTGACGTTTTACATGTGATGAATTAATTATACTAACCTATTTTTCATAATGACATCTTCTACCTTGATAGTGAAAAAGTTACTAAAACGTGTTACTTTTAAATTAAGTTTTTTTTACGTCCAGTTGTATAATATTTTAGTCAGTAAATAAGGCAAGAATTATATTTTTTAAAACAAATTGATTGTTTATAAAGCGAATAAAAGTGTAATATGATTAAATTAAATAAAATTAAAATGGATACATCTATCTAATAATATTGCGTGAGTAAAGTACCTATATAACAAAAAGTAAACAGACAGTCTTGGGATCTTCAGTTAGTGAAATGACGCGTACTAAACTGAATGTTACTTGGTTTTTTCTTTTTTCAGCTTTACGCTATATCCCACACAAAGCAGGGTAGGCAGATGGAAGCTGGGAACCTGGTGTACCTCACTTTCCGCCGAATTCTGAAGACATTGCGTGTTTGGTTGTGGAACTAAACGCCGCGCTTTGCCTTGTTACCACAGCGAAAGAACTAAAATATTGAGAAAATGAAATGTAACATTTCATTTGCTCCAATGGGAATCGAACCCACAGCCTGTCACTTTTACAGTCGCACGCTGCGCCACGACTCGCCCCAAAAATTACGATTATACTTGACCTTTTATTAATTTACTTCCTACTAATCTTACGACTTGCCACTATATTTTCCTTCTGCACTAAAATCTCCCATATTAAATTAAAACGCAATAAACACTGATATATTATAAAGGCCACTCTCAAACGCCGGGACCCTCGAGTACCCGGGAAGCACTTTTATTCATAACACCGTAAGATATTAAACAGACTACGGGGTACATAATAAATTGTGCTAAGCACAGCACTACTTAGACGGGGCCCTGGGTTCAGGCTTCGGGCTAATTAAGTAAGTGTAAAGTATGCACTACGAGCCTGAGTGGCTATTATTTTTCTATGCAGCCTCTTTATTGCAATTTGCGAGTTGATTATGTTTTATATTGGATTCATTTTTGTTGTGTGTGTGTTTGAGTTTTTGAGATTCAAGTGTATAAGTACTATGAGTATCAATTCGTTTTTTTTCGATATATTAAGACAATACGCAGCGATGAGTTCCATCGGATTTTTATAAGTGATGAGGATGATTTTTTTTAATCTGCTTGCTAAAGTTCTGGTATTCGCGTAACATTTGATTAAGTTATCGATTTTTATAGCTTTATACTGTAGCCCGTAGCAGGGTAGAGAGGAAACCTGGGAACCTAGTGTTAGAGCACTCAGACTTTTTGCCACTTTTCACTGTAGGCTTTAAAGTACCATTTTTTTTAACTTCACGCTGTATCCCGCACACCGCAGAGTAGACAAAGGGAACCTAGTGTTAAGACACTCCGTTCCCCGCTTTCCGCTGAATTCTGGAAGCATTGCGTGGTGCTCGACGCCAGAGCGAAGAAATAAAAATATAAATGTAAATAAATATAATAATAATAATTTCCTCGAGTCCCCACTCGAACGATCGAACTCACAACCAGTCGATTTACAGGCACACTTTCTAGAAATTACCAATTATCATTGAATATTGTCAATTTATTTTATAACTTTCATAGACGCTCAAAGCATATTTATATCAATATAAGTAACATCACGCTGGTGTCTACGTCGCCATTAAAAAAAGATTGAAAGTCCGCAGACGGCGCGACGTCATGCAAAAAATGCAGCCTCCGCTTCGTTTCACGAACTTGTGTCATTTATAAAGAATATTTCAATTTAAACGATATAAGGACGTATTCTTACCTTGTTTTTCATTTTCCTATATACCACCATATATAAATGTAATGTAATAATTGAATTATCTTTACTAATGTTTATTGTCTTTTTGGAAATCTCTCTATATTTCGAGGTTTTAAAAATAATGTTACTTTGTTAATAAAATACTAGCTTTTATAAAGTGCCTGATTCCGTCTACGTAAACTTTAAATCAAATAAAAAATAAAATATCAATGATATTTAAAATGTAATCTAACTTTTGTTTAATATTAATAACTAATAAACGATTAAAATTTTCTTTTTTATATTACTTCTCTTCTTCTTTTTTATACATACAAATACTACATACATATTAAATATATATGTAATTTTTGTAATATATGTAAATATATATATAACTGTATATTATTCCACTTTCTTTATTAGCAACTAATTATGGAGAACGCAGCCGGTGCATTTAGCTGATGAGCTAGCTTTTGTTAGCGTTTGTGTTCGCGTAATATAATGGATAGCACAAGATCATGCTTGCCATTGTACTTAGAGGTAAAGCTTCACATTTGCTAGACTTATTGTTGTTTTTTACAATGGGTTCAAATGGGAAGATAGTTTCGCTAAATTAATTTATGTATGTAGAGTTAATAAGCAATAGTGAAATTTATTAATAAATTTCCTTTCTAACTAAATTAAGCTGATTATGATAAGGTCCAATCTGAAATAACTGAAATCTCGTTTTGCTTCTTAAAAAAAAATACTAAATTAGCTTCACGCTGTGTCCCGCACACTGCAGAGTAAGCAGAGGAAATCTAATGTTAACACACTCATAGTTTGCTTTTTAATAAACGTAAAAATATACATTCCATATAATGGAGCTTTATAATATACGGCAATGTCTCATTACAAACACAAATCAATGCGTTTTCGTTTTTCGTAAATAAGATCATCATCTGCTGAAAATGAGTGCTACAAAAGGGTCGCTCACTTGTTTATTCTGACTATAACAAAGAAACGAAGGAATTCGGTTTTCTGGAATTTCCAAATTCTTCATGTAAATCTAAGTGCTCCTGAGCTGACACCGGTGCTAACGCGTTTGTTTCGGCACTCCTACTCAGTCGGCGTAGTCCCA